>AWOL01S0014230.1:44479-109719 GCA_000715115.1 Nicotiana otophora
AGTTTTGGGTTTTGAACATCGATTCGGAGTCGGATTTGAGTGAAATTAGTATTGTTGGACTCGTAATTGAATGGATTATCGGATTTTGTGAGTTTTGTCGGGTTCCTAGGTGCGGGCCTGGGTTTGACTTTTTGGTTGACAATGAGTAAATGTGTAAAGATTCAACATTTATCGATTGAATTTGCTTCCTATGGCATTATTTGATAATTTTGCGTTGCTTTTGGCTAGATTCGAGCCGTTCGGAGGATCATTTGAGCGGGATGGTGCTTCTAGTGTTTCGATTTGGCTAGTTTGAGGTAAGTGTCTTGCCTAGCTTTGTTGGAGAAATTTTTCCTACTAATTTCCATTGTTTGCTACATGCGAGGGTGATGTATATTTGCGGTGACGAGCGTATATGCATGTGCCAGGGTTAATCATGCTCGGGGGTAAATTATACGATTACTTGTACATTGTAGAATTACGTGACCTTCTTGTTTCATGTCTTACTTGACTTCTAGATTACTAAGAATATGAAATTAAATGCTAGAAACCAAGATTTAACTTATTATAACTTGATTAAAATTTGACGGATTTTGTGAAACCATTGATGTGTTAAATTCGGTAATTACTGTGATTAATCATTAATACATCGCTACGACCGTTATTCTTGAGATATTAGATTATATACTTGAGTTAAAGATCATTTTTAAGACTTGTCGAAATACTTGAACAATAAAGTACTTGAGGTATATTGAATTGTTAAGCTGTGATTGATGTTTCTTTGGAACATTCGCTTAAACACTATTCTTGATGTTATTCATGCTTTCTACCTTGCTTGTCAATGATGTACATATGCTTGGTGAGGAAGAGCGTAAAGCACGAAGGGTGATGTCGTGCTATTGCATATACATTATCATGTGAGGAAGAGTGTAAAACACGAAAGGTGATGCCGTGCCATTTTATTTACATTATCATGTGAGGATGAAAGTAAAAGCACGAAGGGTAATACCGTTGCATTTCACTTACATTATTATGATCTCATTTACATTATCCTGTGAGGATGAGGGTAAAAACATGAAGGGTAATGCCGTGTTGTTTCATTTATATTATCGTGTTCTCATTTACATTATCATGTAAGGATGAGAGTAAAATCATGAAGGGTGATATCGTGCCATTTCATTTATGTTATCATGCTTTTATATTATCATGAGTTCATAGCACGAAGGGTGTTTCCGTGCAGGTGAGGACGAGAGACGAGCATTATGTTGTGATATCTTTTCCTTTGTATATATTCAAGCCTTTTATCTCGATCTATTACTGTTGCACCTATATTTTCTATGTGACTTGTCGTTGTTATTCTGTCATTATCCTCTACCTCAATTGTAGCTGTATTATCCATACCTTCTATCTGCTTAACTTGCAAATATCATGTTTTTCCTTCTTGTTTGTCATACCTACATCTATGTCGTACCTCACTTGTTACACTTTCGTTATAAGCCTTCTACCATGTTAGTTATTCATGGCTTCTATTTGTTATCCCATAAAGATCATGCTTTCCCTCATTTTGTTATACCTACATCTAGGCCTTCTACCATGTTAGTTAGTGAATTTTATGTTCTTTTTTCCTAATTGTTGTCATTACTTCTATGCCTTCTACCTAGTCTGTTATCGTTGTTTATATGTACTGCCTTGTTCATTATTGTTACCTGTGTATTTCCACTTTGTCATTACTGTTATTGGTATTTCATTCACCTGGTTAGTAATGTTATACGAATATTTGGTGAAGATGAGATAAATGCTCGAAGGGTGTTGTCGTGCCATTTGATTTTATGTCTTGAGTATATTTCCTACACGATGAAAGTATGGATTTACTACCATGATTTGCTGGTTATCGATCTAAGGAAAGGATTGGTCATGATATTGAGGAATATTAAATCATGATTTCTTCTAGTAATCATTTACTGCTTCAGGTATTTGTTTCCTTGTACCCTATTCTGTTATGTCCTAGTGTTGTTCTATTGTTAGTCTACCGCACATGTTATATCAATGGGTATCTTTTAATTAAAAAGTTTCATCACTACTTCACCGAGGTTAGTCAAGATACTTACTAAGTACATGGAGTCGGTTGTACTCATACTACACTTCTGTACCTTGCATGCAGATTTTGGAGCGAAGCTACGGTGGATGACGGGGGCTGACTCTGAAGATGTTCGTGCCTTCCGAATGTGGCTACCACTTGTCCCTGGATAGTTCTAGAGTTGAATTTTGTTATGTACATTTCAAACAGAAGTTGTATTTATTTCATATCCGTTTTTGCAATAATCCAATCTTAGCAGCTCATGTCTTGTACTACCAGTGCTAGAGATATTGTATGGAATCCAGATATATCAATTGTTGATCACCTTTATTTTATTAGAGTTGTGTTAACTATTAATTGGCTGACCTAACGGGTCGTGTTAGGTGCCATCACGACTAGTGAATTTTGGGTCGTGATAACGGCCTACTATGTATTAGGACATGATATTTACAAAGAGGATGTGTAGTTTTAAAAAGGTATGAGTTATGGAGGAGTCTTAGAAAACAACATTGGCATATATAATTGAAAGAGTTTCACGAGGTTTATATTTATGAAACATGTGAGAAAGAGCTAAGTCATAAAGTGCCTTGTGTTTAAAGGATGTGGCTATTTGTGTAACTCTACTGAAATAAAGGTGTTGTAAGAAAAAATGAGTCCAAGATGTACCTTAGCTTTCAAATCTCAATTATTGAAGAAATCGTTTAAAAACCTTTTGATGGTGGCAGCACTTTGCTTTAGAAAGAATCACTCTTTTAGAAGGCCAATTTTGGAGTTCCATTTCTAGTTTTTCGAAAAGAGGGACTGCCTTCCTTGCTAAGCTATTATTTTTGCTGCAAAATCTTCATAAAACGTCAGTGAAACATAAGAGATTAATGGCGTGAGTAACATATGATTAATGAATGAAAACTAATTAATATTAAACCTAATGTTTCTTTTGGTCCTATGTTCTTTTAGGGTTTGCCTAAGTTGTTTACATGATTCAATCCAATATGATAATTGTTGTATACATGTGAGAGATAAAACAATAAAATGTGGCAAGGGTAGTGAAGTAGTAAAGCTGAAAAGTAGTGAAAGCAGCAAATAGTAGAGGGGTAAAGGGTGAGGATGGACTCTGGTTTTGGGCCTCAAGAGCCAGGCCCAACAAACAGCAGGAACGGACAGCAGTGGTGTTCAGACTCCCAAATGCACTGGTATAGAATTTGGGCCTGAGTTCTTTCAAGAATTCGACAGGCCCAGTGATTGTACATGTTTTAAACAAAGAGAAGGTTATTAGATATAATACTCTATACGTACAATCATACATGAAATATAAGTAAATGACTGTAATGATCCCGCTGATCATTTCAAGAGTTGTAGCCTCGTTCCCCCATTTACTGCTCATTTTATACTTAATAATTGCTATGTGACTTGCCGGGGTAGTTGGTTCGGGTGCGGGGAGGTTTCAGAATGAGTTGAGACACTTAGTCTTCAAGTTGGAAGCTTAAGTTGAAAAGGTTGACCGGATGTTGACTTATAGGTAAACGACTCCAGAATGAAGTTTTGATGGTTCTGTTAGCTCAGTTGGGTATATTTGAACTTTGGAGTGTGTCCAGATTGTGATTTGGAGGTCCGTAGTTGAACTAGGCTTGAAATGGCGAAAGTTGAAAATTTGAAAGTTTGATCGAGAGTCGACTTTGTGGTTACCGGGCTCGGATTGCGGTTACGGGAGTTGGAGTAGGTACGTTGTGTCATTTGTGACTTGTGTGAAAATTTTGAGGTCAATCGGACATGATTTGATAAGTTTCGGCATCAAATGTAGAACTTAGAAATTCAAAAGTTCACTAGGCTTGAATTAATGTGTGATTCGTGATTTTAGTATTGTTTGATGTGATTTGAGGGCTCAACCAAGTTCGTATCGTATTTTAGGACTTGTTGGTATTTTTGGTTGAGGTCCCGGGGGCCTCGGGTGGAGTTCGGATGATTAACGGATCAAGTTTGGAGTTGAGAGACTGCTGAAGCTCACCAGTTCTAGTGCAATAGTACCTACGAAGATTTGATCACAGGTGAGAGCATAGGAGCGCAGATGCAGCCTAGAGGGGAGTGTGCAGTGGTCGCAAGTGCGAGGGAATTTCCACACTTGCATGGTCGCAGATATGGAGTGTGGGATCGCAGAAGCGGGCTCAGTGGAGGAAGCCCTGGAGCGTAGATGCGGAGGGAGTTCCGTAGATGTAGACTCGCACCTGCGCGTGGGGGGACCACAGTAGCGAAGGCAAAGATCCCAGTCTTGCCCGCAGAAGCGAAGAAATGTCCGCACTTGCGGGAACGCAGATGCGGTTAAGTAGGTCACAGGTGTGAGACCACTAGCAGTGTTTAAATTCGAGGGTTTCCGAGATACTACCATTTTTGGACTTTGCAAACTCGGCTTACGTCAATTGTTTAGAGAGATTTCGAAGAGATTCTTGAGGTAAGTCACTTGTGGTTATTTTTATTCAATAATTATGTTTCCCCATGAAATTTTCCACCTAGTTTGTATGTTTTAAGGTGGAATTTGAGAGTTTGAGGCTAGGGAATTGGAGAGTTTAATTTGGAGATTTGAGTGACGATTTGGTGTCGTATTTTGGTAAATTTTGTATGGTTAGACTCGTGGTTGAACGGGCTTTTGAATTTTGTAACTTTTATCGAATTTCGAGACGTTGGCCCGGGGATCGACTTTTGAGTTGACTTTTTGACTTTGGATAAAGAACTTAGTATTTTCTTATGGAATTGATTCCTTTAGCTCGTGTTGCTTGTATCAAATTGTTTGTGGCTAGATTCTAGGCATTTGGATTTGGATTCGCGAGGCAAGGGATTATTGGAGTAGGGATTTGCACAGTTCGAGGTAAGTAACACTTCTAAACTTGGTTCTGTGGGTGTGAAACCCCAAATTACGTATTATGTGATTGGTGTTGAGGTGACGCACATGCTAGGTGACGGGTGATTGGGCATGCACCCTACGAATTGTGACTTGGTCGATTTCATAGAATTGTATAGTTGATTAATCTTGTCGTTACCCGAGTTCCACCATGTGTTAGAGAAATTGAGCTGTTATCATATTAGAAACCATGCTTAGGCTATATGTTGGTACTGTAGGGACCCACAGAAGTCGTGTTACATGTTGAATTATTTGCTAAATTGCCATTTTATACTCAGTCACAGTTTTTACTTGCATATTATATCTCAGTCTCTGTTGTCCTTTATTGGTACATTATATTATCGTTGTTTGGGCTGATTATCATGATTCTTGAGAGCCTGAGAGACTGGAGAAATTGATGACTGAGTGAGGTTGAGGGCCTGATTGTGTGGATATTTATGGGAGCGGGTTGCACGTCACATCATGTTTATTTGATTCATGCCATAATTGGCTTTTTATAGTGCTTGGGCTGGAATCACCCCTCCCGAGTCTGCACATCCACAGTGTGCGCAGGTACCTACTGAGTGCGAGCGCGATTGCCGAGCGATTGGGAGGATTGAGCGGCTGTGAGGATGGAGTGACTGTGAGGAATGAGTGACTGTGAAGTTGGAGTGAATGGGAGGACAGGGTGATTGATACTCTAAGAGTATGCACATGACTTCATTACTGTTTTGTACTTCAGTTGGATTATATAACTATCATGTAGTTACTGAGATTTGCCATATCCTGTTTAAATTGAATTTGACATGATTTAACTGTTGTTGGATTTAATTTTCGAACTTGAAAGCATGCCTACTATTCTGTACTGTAATTCTGTAATTGAACTGTACCCGTGAAGCTCGTCACTACTTTTAGTCCAATAGTTTGTCTTGTTACTTACTGAGTTAGTTATACTCACGCTACACCCTGCACTTCGTGTGCAGATCCATATGTTTCCGGACATGGTGGAAGTTAACTATCTGAGCAGCTTAGCTATTCGGAGATTTTGAGGTAGCTGTCTGACGTCTGCGGACCTTGACTCTCCTTCCCTATATTTCAGCTTAATGTATTTAGTTTCAGTTTTTCTTAGATAGTATTTCAGACTTGTATTGTATAGACGCTCATGTACTCAGTGACACCCTGGTTTTGGAAACTTTCCGTATTGAGTTATGATCTTTTATCCAATTTATGAGAGTTTTAATTATTTAAACGTGTTTTAGTACGTATTTCATTTAAAAGTGTTAGATATGTTTGAGTTGTCGGCTTGCCTAGTTCCATGTTAGGTGCCATCACGACAGGTTAAGTTTTGGGTCATGACAATGACTTGAATAAATTATAATAACCAGTAGTACTTTGAGTTATGAAAGTTATACTCGTGTGGGGTCACATATGGTAAAACGATCCACATTGAAAACCTTTTGTTGTCATTAAACACTAAACCTAAAAAGAGTAATGAATGTCAATAGATTAGAGGCTAAGGGTAGAGTTCCATTCAAGGTCAAGGCTCTCTTTGGATCCCTGACAGTTCAAAGTTCCCAAGGGTCTCAAGGCCCAGGGTAGTGCTTGTGTCAGGGAGAGCAGCCTAACCAAGAGCTAAACTCTACTCCCAAATACCCCTAACCGCGCACATTTGCTCTTCCCCACAGGTTTAAGTGCCAATGAGGTAACCTTAATGTAAATCCCAATACCACAGTGGTGCCATACCATAGAAGTATATACCCTTCCCATGATAGCTAAAGTAGGACATTATGAGACTACAAGACAACCTATCCACATTGTTATAACTATATTTCAAAGCAAAATGGATGATTCACTATGAATGACATGCTAAGCAGGTTCAAAAGAGATCACCTTCAAACATATATAGAGTCAAGAACATTATCATATTACTGTTAAGAATCAAACACTTGAAATCATATTTCTTAAGGATAGAAAGAGCATATACTCCAAGTTCGCAACAATTATGAACACAAACACATATATCTTAACAACCTTTAGCTAGACTAATCAAAGATTCATTTAACTTAGGTCTTGTTAACAACTCCAATTGAAACTCCCAAAAAGTATTAACAAAGATATAGGCCAACAACTTCAATTATAAATACATATCAGTAGCCTTAATCATGAGGCACAGGTTGATAACTTCAAATAGAACATTCAAACAGTATTGGCAAAGGTTCAATACAGCAATTCACAGTTGGGCTCTTACAAGTATTACCACAGATGTCAGACTACAAATCAGAGTTTCTAAAAGCATTAACAGGGTTACATATTCTAAACCTATAATAGAACTTCTAGGAATATGAGAAGGATTACAAATTAGCAAGCTGCAGTAATGACCACTAAGGATATTAATAAGGTTATAGGTTCATAAATCCAATTAGAGCTCCTAAGAGTACTTAACAGAATCTCAAGCCATTAGTTTTACTCAACTTTAAAACTAATGACATAATCATTTCTTCCTTTCAACTTCATAATAATCCCATTAAGAATAGAGCATATTGTATATTCATGGCAGCAACAACCCAAAGAGTCTCTTTAAAGTTTGCAAGTTAAGTATAAACTACTTAAGAGAGCTTAGTGAAGTTCCAAAACAGTGTGAGCATGTATGTAGTCATGAAGGAAAAACAGAGACATTGAATAACACAAATGAGTACAAGATCACAAACACACAAAAGATACTTAGCAGAGGTCATATTATGAAAGTATTACTAGCAGTATCACCACATGAGCTTCAAGAAAAGGATAAGGGGATCATCACATCGGAGAAACATGTTAAGCACTTCTGGGATAGGGTTTTAGGTATAATGGAACTTAGCAGTAATATTTCAACTAAACAAATGTATCATCATAACTCACACATATCTCATCCTTACTTAATGGCTTAAGCTAAGCATAAGGTAATCCCAGAACATACATATAAATGATACAAAAATTCAACTAGCTTAGGACAGATTTGCATAAATAGTCATGAGTTTAATCAAGTAAATAACATAATCACATAGCCATATTAAAGAAGTAAACAAGTTAAAAGTCATAAGCTAAGGTCTTAATGCTATGGTAACAGTCTGATTCTTAACACTGGATAGGATTATACTCTATTTGCGTTTTAAGTTATTAAATGAAGCATCATCAAATGCAAGTGATATTCAAGATAGATTAGCATAAAATCCATAACAAAAATAACAGAGCATCAGAGATGTTTGAAACTAGCTATTAAGAATATTAAGAAGTCTTAGGTCGTTTCAAAGTTAACAGTAGACACAAATCATCATATGCGTATCAACATCAGCATTTAATAACTTAAATAAGTTCATGGTTGGAGAATCTACCTAACATTCATCAACAATAACATAAAAAAGGCTAAAATACATGAACACATTGTTAATAGGCTATTCAACAAAAAATAGTAAAGCAATTCATATTTAGGAATTTAAACTAGTGAAAGAAAAATAAGGTTGAGGTTTTACTAACCTCTTTTGGGGAAGCAAACCAAACGAGAGTTCAAATTATCCTTTAGGAAGCCAAGAGCTCAAAGCTCCTAATCAGTAACACACTCGGAATCGGAGAGAAAAGAAAAGCAAAAATCGACTTAGACTAGGACTTTAATCGAACTTCTCTTGAACAACTATTAAATTCTCAGATACTAGGTGTAGTTGGTAGGTGTATATTGTTGTGTTTTAGGTGAGGGCATTCAAAGCCCCAATTTATAGTCCCTAGGATTTCAAATTCAAAAATCAATAGTGAAAGATGATGGAAGATTGATGATGATAGCGGAGTGGGTATATCAGAGTGAATCTGAGAGAGGAATGAGTGAGACTCTTACCTAAATGCACGACGGTCGTGGCGAGTAAAAATCCATCGGTTAAAGACCTGTCCAGAGGTCATTTCATGTGACCTCTAGTTTTAGAATAATCATCATGAGATGTGCCGCGCATGAGAGATTTGATCGCAGTATCGAAAGCTTAGACGGCTTGAAGTTTCATGTTTGTGTTTGATTTCAAAGAACGCAAGATTCTAAAAACGCGTAATGGAATGGGAAGTTCCCGGTGGGATTCGCGGACAGGGGAGCAAAGAGGATGAATCTAGGTCAAAATTCACATCCTTGCATGATTTGGTGCAAGGTTTGTGACTGATTTTGGTCTGGGATTTGAGAGGAAATAAGAGAGGAAGGGGAAAGAGGGTGGCAGATTCAAAGGAACGAATGATTAGGGTTAGGGATTTGGGGGTTGTCAGTCTCTGGATAAGGTTGCGAGAATGAATCTGGGCTGCTGATCTTTTAGATCAACGGTCCTGATATTTAGGGATTAAATTAGTTTTGTGGGGAATTATGGTGGTCATTGGATCCTTGTAATCCAATGGTCAAGATTAGATCTTTGTGTGTTTTAAAAATTTAATAGAAAATAGAGAAACCGTGGGTCATTGATCTAAGAAATAGATGATCCAGATTCAATCGTGTTTGTTTTGTGAGTGTGGGAGACCAGTGTCGTGATAGGTGCTGATTGGTCTAATGGTGATGACAAGGATTGCCAAATTGGAGAAAGGGGGAGGGTATTGGACTGGGTATTTTCGGACATGGGCTTGCACATTGGGCTGAAATTAATTTAAAAGATAGCCCACCTATGTTTAATTAAAGAGTTGCAATTATAGTCATTTAGCCTTTTAACCCCTTTTAAAATTAAATTAAATAAACTTAATTAATTATTTATAAAAACAATTGTTTACTAAATTATAACACTAATTTTGAATTATTAACACAGTAACCTAATTAATTAGCAATTAAAGAGTAATTCATTGAATTAACTATAAAGCCTATGTTATGTATATAAAAATTATCTTAATAGTATTTAAATTAATTACAATACTAAAATTATTAATTTTGAAACTAATAATACTCAGTTAATTTGTGAAAATAGGTACTATTGATAGAAAATGCTTTCAAAACATTCATTGTAATTTATTAAGTATAAATAAATTAATTTTAAAAGAGAGGGTCAAACTGGCCGTCAACAGCTTCCCCTCTTTGACCGGAGATGATGAAAGAGTTTTCGGGCAAAAAAATTGAACCAAAGCCAATTTTGTCCCAACTTTAGGCATGCATTGCAGAAATGGCACGAGGTTTATGAGTTGTGGGATTAGGAAGATTCTAAGCGAATTTTGGGGAATTGGGGCCGAATTCTGACTTCGAATTGCTTATATACCTCAAGCTTAACGAGGATCAGGCCCCATGTAGTTCTAGAGTGAAGACTTTAAGGAAGCGATGCTCGCAGGAATTGCCCCAGTATAGTACTATGACAATACTGCGAGATGGAAGATTTGGCACTCATGACAGCTTTGCATTTGCGGCTTGTCTCAAAAGATTTAAAGAATTAGAGTTCTACTGATTGTTTCAAACTTGAGCTCGGATCCTTGGCCCGCTAATGAGTTTGTTGTCTCTCATAGCATTGTAGTTTGGCTTGCTTCTTAGAAGTTGTTCCACGTTGCGATATTTGTTCTTGCAAAAATAAAATACACACATACCCATATATTGCAATGCAGAATATGTTAAGATGCGATGTAAAAGATGTAGGAATGATGATGCCTGACTGTCGGCGAGCCGTTATTTGGGATCGGGATGATGGGATACTTGAACTTGACTCGATTTGTTAGCCAGGCTGTGTACCATTCCGCAGCTGTCGGAGCATTTAGTCTCCTCGTATCGGGAGTAGTTGCAGAATGCATCTACGCTTGTTGGGAGAGTTTTGCATTGAAAAGTGTCTCCGCTTGCTGAGAGAGCTTGACTTGTTGAGTGCATCTCTGCTTGTTGAGAGAGCTTGATTTGTATATTGCGTCTCCGCTTGTTGGGAGAGCTTTGCACTGAAAATGTAAAGTAATATTCGATTGGGAGCGATTGACTTGTAGAAGCGTAATCATTCCTGAAGCTGCACGAGCAAAATGTCAAAATGTTCAAGATAATAATAAAGCAGAAGAAAAGCATGCCCAAGAGATACTCTTGACTGCGAAGCTAAGTTGCAGCCATCGATTGGTAGAACGTCGGTGATGAGGTTTACGACTGTCAATTATAGCCTCCAATGTGACGGAGCAGCGGGTGCGGATTGTTTCGTTGAGGGAGTGAACAGTTTGCTATATAGAAGGTTTCGATTAGATAAATTGACGTTTGATTTGTACACTATGCTCCGATTAATTTAGCTGATGACTTGCTATATATAGGGCTCCAATTGGTAAAGTCGGCGACTTGTTTTGTACAAGGTTCTCCGATTGGTTGAGCAGACGATTTTATATATACAGGGATCCAATTGGCAAAGCCAACGACTCGTTTTGTACAAGGTGCTCCGATTGGTTGAGTAGACGGTTTGCTATGTACAATATGCCTTGTTCGCACCAGCGATCTGATTCCAAGATACCAGCAAAGATTCAAGAATTAGTTTCGCTTATACCAAGAAAATTTAAATAAAGGAAGAGGGGTGATAATCCTGAGAGAGTGGCAGATCCGTTGTTTTCCCCAGTGTATTCCCAATATTTCCTTGCATCTTGTTGGCCCTGCACTCAAAGAATAATTCTTAGCGGGAGGGGGGTTGGTTTATGTCGACCACAGTATTGGTTCTGCCGCAGCCCTTGATATGGTTACGCCAGAATTTCAGTAGGTGGAACAAATTATCATATTTTTAGAAAATATTTTTTCTTTTAAAGATCATTATTTTATGGCAAATGTCATTGCTCCGGATTATGACATTCTTTGAAAGGTTCTCTGAACATGAGCGTTGCTTCTTGAAAACTCTACCCTGTTGATGCCGATCTTCCATGACACGGCTACTTGCTATTGCGACTGCGTCCTAATTCAAACTAATGCATTACAATGGTTTCTAGGGTTGTGATCGAACCCTTTCAGATTGCCTGTTTATCCAAAATGATATCAGGTCTAGACGTACTTCGTGGATGATGAAAATATGATAAATATGACCGAGCCTGACTCATGCAGCTTACGTATCCAAACAGAATTAGGTCAAGGTGTAGTTCGAATACAATAAATGTAAAATGATGAGATTAAGAATGGAATGGTCGAGTCTGACTCAAACTGCCTACGTATCCAAATGGAATCAGGCCAGAATGTAGTTTAATTACAAAAGACGACTGAATCCGATGAAGATTGCCTACGTATTCCTTCCCGAGGAAATCAAGTCGTGGCGTAGTTCTAGAGTAACATACAAAATGATATTTGGACTTTCTATTACAAAAGAAAGATGGGAGAGAAACCTAACCCTATTTGGGTTGCCTACGTATCCCTCTATGGGAAATCAGGTTGAACGTAGCTCTGTTACAGTAAAACCTAAACTCTATTGCCTTTAAACATAGTATCTCTTGACTTCATCTGAGTTGATGGGTTTCGGGTTGACTCTTCCATCTATCTCTGTCAAGATTAGAGATCCACCCGACAACACTCGATGAACCACGTAACGACCTTGCCAATTCGGTACGAACTTTTCTTTGGCTTCTTCCTGGCGGGGGAAGATTTTCTTCTAAACCAATTGCCCCAGTGTAAACTAGAGAGGCTTCACCCTTTTATTAAATGCACTAGCAATTCTATTTTGATACAGCTGACCATGGCATACCGCATCCATTATCTTTTCATCAATGAGCATGAGTTGCTCCTATCTGACCCGTATCCATACTACATTGTCTAACTTAGCCTCTTGGACGACTTTTAAGGACGGTATGTCGACCTCAGCGGGTATCACAGCTTCGGTGCCATATACTAGCATGTATGGCATTGCCCCAGTGGATGTTCTCATGGTGGTCTGATAATCTAGTCAGGCGAAGGATAGCCGTGCCATTGCATGTGATTGTTCACTATCTTTCACAAAATTCTCTTGATATTCTTGTTGGCTGCCCCAATTGCCCCATTCATTTGTGGTCTGTAAGTTGTGGAGTTGAGGTGGACAATTCTGAACTTCTCGCAGATTTCCCTCATGAAATCACTATTGACGTTAGTGGTATTGTCAGTGATGATTGACTCAGTTATCCCAAATCGGCAGGCCATGTTATTTCAGACAAAATTTGCCACTACCTTCTTTGTGATAGCCTTGTAAGTAGATGCCTCGACCCATTTAGTGAAGTAGTCGATGGCTACCAAGATGAAATGGTGCCCGTTTGATGCAGCAGGCTCTATAGGTCCAATCACGTCCATGCCCCAAGCTGCGAACCCATCATATTCAACTCATTGGGTGGAACACAAATAAAATCTTAGTAGATATGGCATTGGTGACGCTTCTGCACGTAGCGGATATTATCACTTTCCATGGTCATCCAAAAGTAATCGGCTCTCAAGAAATTCTTGGCTAATGTGAAACCGTTCATGTGGGGTTCGGATATTCATGCATGTATTTCTTCCAATAATCTGGTTGCATCAGCAGCATCTACACATCTCAACAAACCCAAGTCTGGGGTCCTCTTGTACAGGACTTTACCATTAAGGAAAAAGTGATTCGCCAACCTCCCTAGTGCTCGCTTATGACTATTAGTAGCATTCTCCGAGCACTCTCTTCTCTCAAGGAATCTCTTGATATCGTGGTACCATGGTTTACCGTCTGGCTCTTCGTCTACATGAAATTAATAGGCATGTTGATCTCTGATCTCTACCTCAATAGGGTCGACATAGTTCTTGTCTGGATACTGAATCATGGATAATAGAGTTGCTAGGGCATCAGTGAACTCGTTCTGGATCCTGGGAACGTGTTTGCACTCAATCTTTGTGAACTTCTTGCATAACTCTTTTACACAGTGCAGGTACGAAAGGATCTTGATGTTATTGGTAGACCACTCCCCTTGGACTTGGTGTATTAATAGATCAGAATCCCCTATGACCAAAAGTTCTTTGATGTTCATGTCGACTACCATCCTGATCCCAAGGATGCACGCTTCGTATTCAGCCATATTATTGGTACAAGGAAATATTATCTTTGCTGATGCTAGATAGTGCTGTCCGAATTTCGAAATTAGGACTGAACCAATTCCTACTCCATTGAAATTCGTTGCTCCGTCGAAAAACATTCTCCATCCAGGGTACGACTCTGCAATATCTTCTCCGGTGAAAAATACCTCCTTGTCGGGAAAGTACGTGGTGAGCGGCTCATAATCCCTGTCCACCGTATTCTCTGCAAGGTGGTCAGCTAAAGCTTGCCCCTTGATAGCCTTTTGGGTTATGTACAGAATGTCGAATTCGTTATGGAGAATTTTCCATATAGCTAGCTTTCCAGTAGGTATCGACTTCTGAAAGATATAGTTGAGTGGGTCGAGCCGAGATATTAAATGCGTAGTGTACGCTGACTTGTAATAAACTTAATTTCTAGGCGATCCAAGTCAAAGCATAGCAAGTGCGCTCTATCAAAGTGTATTTGGCCTAGCATGGTGTGAAATTCTTGTTTTAGTAGATAGCCTGCTCCTTTCTCACGATTTTATCGTGCTGTCCTAACACACATCCGAAGGCGTTATCCAAGACTCAGATATTGTAACAATGGCTTCCTAGGCTCGGGGGGGATCAGCATTGGTGGATTTGACAAATATTCCTTAATTCAGTTGAAGACTTTTTGACACTCTTCTGTCCACTTTGTGGTGGCGTCCTTTTTCAGCAGCTGGAAGATAGGTTCACAAATTACTATAGACTGGGCTATGAAACGACTGATGTAATTCAGTCTACCCAGGAAACTCATCACATCTTTCTTACTCTTGGGCGGTGGTAACTCCTAATTGGCTTTGATTTTTGATGGATCCAATTCTATCCCTTTTCTGCTTACGATGAAACCTAACAATTTTCCAGCGGGGACTCCGAACACGCATTTTATCGGGTTCAACTTCAAGTTGTACCTCCACAAGCTCTCAAAGGCTCTCTTCAAGTAGTCCAAATGTTCAAAAATTTTCTAAGATTTAATGATGACATCACCCACATACACCTCGATCTCCTTATGAATCATGTTGTGAAAAAGGGTCGTCATGGCCCTCATGTAAGTGGCACCAGCATTTTTAAGGCTGAATGGCATGTCTCTGTAGCAGTAAACTCCATAGGGTGTAGTGAAGGTTATCTTTTCTACATCTTCTTCGTGCATCAGGATCTGGTGGTATCCAGGAAAACAATCCATGAATGACTGCAGTTCATGCTTCGCGTGGTTGTCGATGAGGATATGAATATTTGGTAAAGGGAAATCGTCCTTCGGGCTGGCTTTGTTGAGATCTCGATAATCCACATATATCCTGATCTTTCCATCTTTCTTGGGTACTGGGACGATATTTGCTAATCAACTGGGATAATTGGTGACCCTTACTACATTCGCCTTTATCTGTTTGGTTACTTCTTCCTTTATCCTCAAACTCAGGTCGGGCTTGAATTTTCTAGGTTTTTGCTTGACTGGCGGTCTAGCGTAATCGGTAGGCAATCGATACGAGATGATTTCAGTACTTAATCCAGGGATGTCATACTATGACCATGCGAACACATCGATGTATTGTCGGAGGAGCTCAACCAGTTCTTCCTTCTGCTCCGCTTCTAGATGGATGCTGATTCTGGTTTCTTTCATGTCTTCCTGGCTTCTGAGATTGACCACTTCTCTTTCTTCAAGTTTAGGCTTTTTCTGGCTTTCCAGTTGTTCGATATCTTGTGGGAGATTGTCTGGCATCATACTCTCATCGTATTCCTCGAAACTGGGTCTTTTTGCTCGAGGGTTTCATTACATGTCACAATTGTGGAACGTGGGTTTTTATCATTTTGATTACTAAGTATAAATGAAGCGGTAAATAAAGTTGCAATATCTTTAAGAAAGTGATTCTTTTATTTCATCAAAATAGGAACGTCTAGGCATTCAAAGAGTCAAATGACAAAAAAGTACAGATATGGTTCAGGACTCAATTGATCGTGCGCATTTTTCAAAAATTTACAATTCTACACTACCAAGACTCCCGGTGAACCAAAGATGGGCTGGCGATCCAATTCCGTAGTTCCTCTCCTAGTTTGGTATTCCGAATGGTCGGTGTCTTGATGTCAATTCTTTCACAACACTCTTCAATCATAGTCATGAACAACCTTTACATCCCATGAATGATATTGTCTTCTGGTGCTGGACTCTGGCTCGTACCCGAAACATGCTCTGTCACAGAAGCCTTTTTCCCACAGCTACTGGTTCAAGTATTTCCCATCGGAGGCTGATACCCTATGTTGGCTCTTCCTTTCTGTCCATTTGGCTCAATTGGTTCTGTAATCTCGACTGATCGGGCTCCCAACCCGGTTCCTGGCCTATATCCATATTTCATCATCTTCTTCATGGCCATCTTTGATCTATACAATGATTGCATTCCCAAGTTTTGCTCAGTCTCTCCTATTTCGGTGGTCTGCATGATCTCTACTGTATATAAAGCAACTTCGTCTAACCCTTCAATGAACGAGACCGCGTGTTCCAGATAAGATGATTGGCCACATTCTCCATGAATCATGATCTCTTGACAACCCCACTCGAATTTCATGCACTGGTGTAAGGTGGATGGGACGACCCCTGCCAAGTGTATCCACAGTCTTCCCAACAGTAAGTTGTATGAAGAGGAAATATCCATCACTTGAAACAGTATGGGAAATTCAATTGGTTCGATCTGCAAAGCGAAATACATTTCTCCAATGACATCCTTTTGCAATCCATCAAAAGCCCTTACCCTCACATGACTTTCCTTGGCTTCCCTTGGGTGGATACCCAACTCTCGCAGAGTAGAGAGTGGGCAAATGTTGATTCCTGATCCTCCATCAACCAGTACTCGAGACACTAATTTGTCTCCATATTTGACAATGATGCGTAGAGCTTTGTTGTGACCCACGCCTTCGATAGGAAACTCATCTCTTCGGAAAGTGATCATATTAGATTCGACCATTTTCCAATAGTTGCAGCCAGTACCTCACTGCCTCTATGGAGTATTCTTTTGTCCACATCCTCTTCAAGAATTCTACGGCCTCAAGGTCTGTTATATTTCTTATATAGATCTTCTCTTTTCCCAAATTCCCTCGGTTTGCATCTTCAGGAGCGCAGCATCTTTCTAACCTAGTCATACCGTGGGCTGCCGCGAAATCTGTCATCTTGGCTTTTCCCTTTTGTTGATATGTCCATAGGAAAGATTTGTATTCCCGATCCTCTTCGTCCCTGGTAGCAACGGCAGGTTGTCACTGGTAAGTCTAAACCATCACCCTAGGTTTCAGTTGTGTTGTGATCATCGGAGCCCTTTGAGGTGGGACCCTTGCGGCCTCTGCATTTCCTATCGTGACAATGGTTCCTTTCAAATTGTATTTTTCATCTAAGGTGATCATGTTAACCCCCTGATTCCGATGATTTAGCAGCGGATTGCGATTCACATTGGGCAGAGCCGGAGTGCACTAAATGGTTCCATTTTTTATCAATGTTTCAATTTTATTTTTCAGCTTAAAACAATCTCCAGTATCATTCCAAGGCATGTTTGAATGGTACACACACCTGTTGGTTGCATCAAAATACTTTGAGGGGTACTCAGGATTTATTTCTTCCACTATATGTATCAAACTTGCTCTCCTTAATCTTTCAAACAGATGAGCTAGAGGTTTAGCAATCGGGGTATAATTTCTGGGGCACCTCTATTCAAAATTTAGGAGAGGGCGCAATGCATAGGTGGGTCAATTTTTATGAGTGGTGGTTTGGACAGGAGCATCTGGTTGTTATGGGTTCGAGGCGGGTTATATTAAGGTTGGGGGTGATAATATTGTAATGACCCGACCGGTCGTTTTGAGTTCTAGTGTGTCGTTTAGCAATTTGAGGCCATGAGCAACTTTACTTCAGGTATTATGACTGGTATGCGTGGTAGGAATTGAAATGTTGGAAGTTCAGAGTTGATTTAAAAAGAAAATTGAAGGTTCCAACAAGTTCGTATGATGAATTCGGACTTGGGCGTAAGTCCGGATCGTGTTTTGGATGACCCGGGAGCGTTTCGGCGCCTATTGTGGAAGTTGGCATTTTGGAAGAATTTCATAAATTTGGGTTGAAGTGCATTTCAATGTTATCAATGTCCGTTTGGAATTCCAAGTCTGGGAATAGCTCCATATGGTGATTCTGGTATTGGGAGCGTGTCCAAAAGTGGATTCATAGGTCCGTAGGTCATTTGGCTAAAGCTAGAAATTTGAAGGTTTTTGAGAAGTTTGACCGAAAGTAGACTTTTTGATATCGGGGTCGGAATCCGATTCCAGAAGTTGGAGTAGGTCCGTAATTTCAAATTTGACTTGTGTGCAAAATTTTAGGTCAATCAAACGTGATTTGATAGGTTTCTATATCGATTGTAGAAGTTTAAGTTTCAAAGTTCATAAAGCTTGAATTGAGTTGCGATCCATTATTTCGATGTTATTGGATGTGATTTGAATGCTCGACTAAGTTTGTAATGTGTTTTGGAACATGTTGGTATAATTGGTTGAGGTCCCGAGGGCCTCGGGTGTGTCTCGGATCGAGTTCGGACGGATATTGGACTTTGAGGAATTGTTGGTTTCTAGGCATCTGGTTTCCTCTTCCGCGATCGCGAAGAAAGGTCTGCGATCGCGAAAGGTTAAGTGGACTGATGGGATTTTTACTCTATGCGAGCGCGTATAATGGTTCGCGTTCGTGGAGGGTCAAGCGGGAGGTTATTCGCATTCGCATCGGGGCTATCGCGAACGCGTTGTGTTAATAGGGCTGGCCCTTTTGGTGAAGGTTGTTCTATGCCATCGCATTGAGGTGTTCGCGATCGCGAAAATGGAGGGGGATGAGCAATACGATCGCGTTCTGGCCATGGCATTCGCGAAAAGGGAAGCTTTTAGGCAATTGTTGATTGGCCTTCGCGATCGCGAGTGGATTTCTGCGATCGTGAAGGGGAAAGACCTGGGCAGTGTTCTTTTAAAATCGAGGTTTTTGCTCATTTGCACTTCATTTCCTCCATGGGAGCCGGTATTAGAGCTATTTTGGAGCTCCATCTTCATCAATTATATCGAGGCAAGTGATTCCCACCTATTGCAATTACATACAAGGTTTATATACGGATTTAGATATGAAAACTAGTAGAAATTTGAGGTTTTGAACAAAGACCTAGAACTTGGTATTTTGGATTTTTGCAAGGTAATTTGGGAATGGAATTGGGAGTAAATCATATATTTGAGTTCATAAAACTATGGATAATAATTATCTTCAAAATATTTCGAAATCCGGACACGTGGGCCCGAGGGTGATTTTATCGACTTTTCGAACGGAGTTAGGAAGTGTTATAAATAGGATTATAGTGAGTATTAGAGTTTATATTTATGGATTTGCTTACTTATTGACTAGTTTTGGAGCGTTGGGCATCGATTTGAGTTGATTGAATGGCTTGAGAGCCGGTTATGAAACTTCGGAGCGAGGTAATCATTTCTAACCTTGTAAGAGGGAATTAACCCCATAGGTGAATTAAATAAATGTGTGTACCTAATTGTGGGGGCTACGTACGTACGAGGTCATGAGAGTCTGTACGTAGCTACTATTATGCTATTGTCCGAGTAGTTTAGGACTTGTATCATGCTATACTTGGAATGTCCGTGCCCTTACTTGCTAATATAATCACTTAGTCATGATAGAAATTGATAAAAGAATTGTATAAGGTTAAATTCACCTACTTGAAGGTTTGTAAGAGATACTTGACTGTAAATGAGAAACTTGTGTTTTCTTGGAAATAATGGTTATTTGTGGATCGGGCCGAGCGCCTCGGTAGTAAATAGATGCATCTATGGCTCGCTCCATTCGACCCTCTAGCAGTGCACAGTTTAAATATTTGTTGGATCGGGCCATACGACCCCGACATGATTTGCGCATGCTTGTATTGCTTGCCTTGAAATTTATAAATAATGATATTTCCTCCTCGGCCTGAGTTAAATTGTTAAATAATGGGAGATAAATTTGGAGATTTCTTAGTTATGAAAGAACTGCTTACTTACTTTAAAATACTGAGCTTGTAACCGTTCATATAATCCATACTTAATTATATCATTGATATACCATTTAAAGCCCATAGTAAGTGTCGAAGTCGACCCCTCGTCACTACTTCATCGGGGTTAGGCGGGATACTTACTGGGTACGCATTGATTTACGTACTCATACTACACTTGCTTCAGATTTTTGTCCACGTACACATATGTTTAACGGCCTTGTGGGCGCAGAGGCGGGATTATGGCGGAGACTTAGGTGAGCTGCATTCTATATGACGCACCGCAGCCAGCAGAGCCTCCTTCATAGTATTGTATTTTCTTTCCTGTCCAAGTTGTATTCCGCACAGTTATTGTATTTTATTTTAAATTTCTAGAAAAGGGCTCATGCACTTATGACACCGGGTTCTGGGATGATTATGGGATGTTCACTATTGGAATTGGAAAATATTTTTATTTATTCTGTAAATTCACCTTTTACTAGATAAATTGAAGTAAATTTACGATTTCAAAAATATTAAAATGAGGATTTAATTAACTATTTAGTGTTGGCTTGCCTGACAGTGGAGTCCGGCGCCATCACGACCTTTAATGGATTTTGGGTCGTGACAACATGGTATCAGGGCACTAGGTTCACTTAGGTCTCACGAGTCATGAGCGAGTCTAGTAGAGCCTTGCGGATCGGTACGGAGACGTCTGTACTTATCTTCGAGAGGCTACAGGGCTGTTAGGAGCACTTCCCTTCTTGATTCCTCATCGTGTGATTTGATTCCTTTGAGGCTTATGCCTTCATTTCTTTCCCATTCAATCTTATGCGACGTGAAGCGCTGGTTATAAATCGGGAATTGAGGAATTGTAATGGTACTACAGATGTGGTGCGGGATGTTTCTCCTTGCGTAGTTGATTGGGCTATTGATGTCACCTTGTGGAAGGATATTCTGTCTTTTCAGCTCAGTAACTGTACTTCTGAGAGCTTTAAGGCTATGCACAGGTTGCTATGATGCTCATGATTTGTTATTGCATAGTATTTATGTGATGGTAGGATGCTTGCCTATGTCTCGGGGCAGTGAATGACTTGAAAGGAGGTTTACTCAGTGCATGATTCAGAGATTCAGTATTTTATTTCCGACGTAGGAAAGGCAATCGAACCAAGAATGTTCAGACTTGGGTTGATGGAGTAGCGGGACTCGATACTTTTTAGCATGGTGGAATCTTCGCTTGTGATGTGGCGTCATCGTCCTTGATTGGTTATAATATGTTAAGTTCGCCGGTGTTATGGTTTCCTTCAATTCGCCTTGGGGCAGAGTATTATAAATGGTACCGAGAAAGCGACTGTCCGAGGTCGCAGTGTGCAGGGGTTCGGGATCGAATCGGCATTCCTGGTATTGATGGCTCGAGAAAGATGATTTCCAAAAAGGTTTAAAATTGGTAGCAATATATCGGTTCAAGTGCTACAGAGGTAGATTTTGATTTAAGGCAACAACTGGGCAGCGAAGGATGAGGAAGGGAATGTGGGAGGTGCCTTGCGGTGGGTAAACTTATAGAAGGCCAAGCGTGAGAAACAGGAATCGGGTAGTTACTTAAAGGAGTGAGTTTGACCAAAGTGGGAGAGTGGCAGAGTAGCATGTGGATTCTGTGGTAGGATGACTACATGCCTTGAGAAAGTTTAGACTGATTTGGGATTCATGGTGGACCGTGACTAGGTATACGGACTTATTTTGGAATATTGGCTTCTATATTGAGGAAGATTGGGTGTGAAATGAGGGAGTTGCTTGATATGAAGAAGGATACAACATGACTTTGGATTGGAATGTATTGTCTCACCTTTAGTTGATGTCCATGAGGAGTGAACGGACCTGTACAACTGGTGAATGAGCACGGGCTCAGGATGGGTTACTAATTTCGTAGTTATTGTACCTAGTGCAGCGGCATTGGATGATGTCGGCATGGAATTTTCACAAGTGGGTTATCTCCTATGAGCAGGTTAGCGGTTGCGTGGTGTTGATGGGGCTGTCATGAAAGAATTCTACTGGTTATCTGGCAAGAGGTCGAATATGTGAATGTGGTTAGTGATTCAAAGTGTTCATGAAAGGTCAAATAGAAGGATTTCAAGGAATTTGGCGAGTTGGTTGTGCAAGATCAGTTCGACGATGAAGAAAGAATCTTGGCGGGTTCTAGAGTTATGCAATGGTAGCTTCAAGCTAAGTGGGAGAGTTCCACCGCCTACGGTGATTGCATGGTCGGCTAATTGTGAGATTTCTGGTTATCGGCATATTGGTGGGATATTATGACTAAGGAAGAGGGTCATCAGTGGTGATTTGGGCAAAGAATTTGAGAAATGTGTGCTATAATTGGCCTTATCGATTCATGTTCAGACTTTAGGAAGACTCATAGTTTATGCTTTGAGTAGATGTGATGTACAAGGAAAGCGATTCAGTTAGGTGCTTATTGAGAGATTGTTCATGTGCTAGCAGAGCCTTGGAGTTGATTATATTCGGGACCAGGTCGGAGTGGGTGACTCGCAGCAACGGTCCTAGTGGATTCAAAATTTAAGGCGTGGTGCCTAAGGATTTCGAGTCCATAGTATGGTTGAATATCGAGCTTCTACAGTAGATTACGATAAAGGAGCTTGCAGTGTTCAGTGTTATCTTTGGTCTACGGGGTATCATGAGAGAAAGGGGAGCATGTAACTTTGGATTTATAGAAGAATTATCAGAATGGGTGTACCAGTTGAAGACGCGATTATACGCACAAGGATGGTATGAAATGGTTTGTGGGTTTTGGGGATAATGTGGTCTCGTGAAATAGGGTCACTCGGGATGAGTGCGGATTGAGTTCTTTATATTGATAAAGGAGTTGTTGTTATTTCTAAGGAAGATCCATAGTAAATTAGGAGAAGTCGGGTTTGGTTAGCAATGGTTGAATTGGCATAATGATGGCAATGATCAGCGCCTTCAGTGTGTTGGGTTATTCATGTGATTTGTGATGGTACGTGTGAGGTTTGACGGTCGCCGTAATCGATCTTATTTGGAGGCTTTCGAGTATTATAGTCTGTTATGTGCATATGGATCCCGGGGGGGTTATGGTGGTTTAGACTACTACTTAAGGTTGGTATTTTCTGCGGATATGAGGATTCAGTCGCGTGTTGCGATGGTTCTCTTAGAATGAGTTAAGTAAAAAGTTTCTATGTGATGAAGTGTTTACCCTATTAATAGTTCGGAAGTTAAGATAAAATTCTTGCACTCTTGCGTATTGGCGTGATTAAGTGCAGTGATCGGCATGGGATTCGGAAGTTGAGGATCAAGGTTGCAGTTTGGTGTCTACAAGAATGTCAAGATCTCGGATGAGCGGGAAAGGATTCAGATGGTTAGAGTAAGCTGGTATTGTCTTTAGCGTCACCTGAGATCGGTGTCTTATGCAAGAGGCTTTGAATAGTGATTTAGGAGTTTTGATTTGCTTTACAGCGTTTGTGCGGCCGGTGGTATGGATGTACAAACTTGTTATCTGGTGTGGAATGTCGTGGGAGCACGTTCCACGGGAAGATTCTATAAGTGTGACATGTAGTCACTTGATTGATCAAAGATTGGAACCAAGTATTGAGATTACGGTACTATTGTTCATGTGAGAATTTATGCTTGGAGGGCACTCGGTTCATTTGATTGTGGACTGTGGAGGTTTGTTCCGGATATGATGGTTGTTCTTATGTGTTATGGGAAAAAGGGGTTATTATGGACCCTTGAAAGGTTATTAGCCTAGTACGGTGCGATCAGAATCGGCTTGAGGTCCATGAAATGATTTAAATATGAATATGGGCTCTGTATCAAGCTGGGTGTGTTTATTTCAGCATAGTGCTCCTTATGGAGGAGTATTCAGACGTTGGATGTCGTTTCGTCGTCGGCTATTTCATGTAATACTATATTGTGACGTGTGAGTTGTGAAATGACTTGATAAATTTCACATATGCTAAGGTTCCACGTAACGACGATGTTATGTGAGCAGGATGGCTCTCGAGATTCAGATCATATATCACACCTTAGTTATGCTTGACTTTTGTAGCGTATGGCACTATCTGTCTCCCCAGGGATGGCATTATGCACTTAGCGTGCTCGTGGCCGATATTCGGATATTTTGTAATAATGAACATTCTAGCTAAGTATCTCCTTATATAGATTTTATATGTGGATCGGGTGGCACGTCGCCACAGGCATGTTGTTTGGATCGGATTGTGCGCCGCAACAGTGTGATGTCGAGTACGGTTCTCTATATATGTTCTTGTGTGTTTTGTTTCTCATTTCCTGAGGAAGGTTCATAACGCATTTTCGGTTGTTTAATTAGTTATGTGGGTTGAGTAATCCTTTCTAGAGTTCATTTTCCTTATGTATCACATTTGAGTTTGTAGCTTATTGGCACATTGCGGCATCATATGAGACTTTTGGTCATGTCTGGGGTGGCTTATTGCTTGAGCAGCTTATACTAGGTGAGACGAGATTTTTGGATCTGGGATCAGTGCGATCGGATTATATGAAGTATATTAAAGAGCAAATACTATTATTTGGTTCATAATGGGGTGATGATTCTAGTCAAAGGGAGAGATTCAATAATTTGTTGACTCTGCAATTGGTTATGAATTTCTACACATCTCTTCCGTCGTGGAGTTGGAACAAGACTTATATATGTCATGAGGTGCATTGTGAGCATCAGATTCGTGGAATTTCGGCTATTGTTATCAGAGGCTGTTATTATGGTCATGTGAGTTATGCAGTGCATAGTGTGAATTTAGCAATGGTATGCAATCATGTATCGATGCATCGTGTGGTGATTGACACGGTGTTCGTATGATGGGAACAGGCCTGGGAGAGAATTCTGGATGTTGGAATTGGACTGTAAGACTTATTTGGCTAAGTAAAAAGGGAGAATCTTCAAATTGGCTCGAGCTAGTGTGTTCAACTGAGTTGTGGCAGCACAGGTAAGTGCACGAGGTATTAAAACTTGATTTCAAACAACCCCAGAGCAGTTCTTACCACGTTCGAGGACGAACGTATGTTTAAGTAGGAGAGAATGTAATGACCCGACCGGTCGTTTTGAGCTCTAGTGTGTCGTTCTGCAGTTTGAGGCCATGAGCAACTTCACTTCAGGTATTATGACTGGTACGCGTGGTTAGAATTGAAATTTCGGAAGTTCAGAGTTGATTTGAAAAGAAAATTCTTATTTCGAAAGCTTTAAGTTGGAACAATTGACTAAGGTTGGATTTTTGAGTAAACGATCTCGGAATTGGGATTTGAAGGTTCCAACAGGTTCGTATGATGAATTCAGACTTGGGCGTATTTCCGGATCAGGTTTTGGATGACCCGGGAGCGTTTCGACGCCTATTGTGGAAGTTGGCATTTTGGAATAATTTCATAAATTTGGTTTCAAGTTCACTTCAATGTTATCAATGTCCATTTGGGATTCTGAGTCTGGGAATAGCTCTGTATGGTTATTCTTGTATTGGGAGCGCGTCCGGAAGTGGATTCGGAGGTCCGTAGGTCATTTTGGAGTCATTTAGCTAAAGCTAGAAATTTGAAGGTTTTTGAGACGTTTGACCGGAAGTGGACTTTTTGATATCGGGTTCGAAATTTGATTCCGGAAGTTAGAGTAGGTCCGTAAATTCAAATGTGACTTGTGTGCAAAATTTGAGGTCAATCGAACGTGATTTGATAGGTTTCGCTATCGATTATAGAAGTTCAAGTTCCAAAGTTAATAAAGCTTGAATTGAGTTGCGATCCATTATTTCAATGTTATTTGATGTGATTTGAACACTCGACTAAGTTCGTAATGTATTTTGGAATGTGTTGGCATATTTGGTTGAGGTCCCGAGGGCCTCGGGTGTGTCTCGGATCGAGTTCGGACGGATATTGGACTTTGAGGAATTGCTGGTTTCTGGGCATCTGGTTTCCTCTTCCACGATCGTGAAGAAAGGGCCGCGATCGCGAAAGGTTAAGTGGACTGGTGGGATTTTTACTCTACGTGATCGCATATAATGGTTCGCATTCG
This sequence comes from Nicotiana otophora, assembly GCA_000715115.1. NCBI lineage: Eukaryota > Viridiplantae > Streptophyta > Magnoliopsida > Solanales > Solanaceae > Nicotiana > Nicotiana otophora. Next base: position 70,448 of record AWOL01S0014230.1, read on the forward strand.
TGGAGGGTCGAGCGGGAGGTTATTCGCGTTCGCGTCGAGGCTATTGCGAACGCGCTGTGTTAATGGGGCTGGCCCGTTTGGTGAAGGTTGTTCGATGTGATCGTATAGAGGTGTTTGCGATCGCGAAAGTGGAGGGGGTGAGCAATGTGATCGCGTTCTGGGCATGGCATTCGCAAAAGGGAAGAATTTAGGCAGCTGTTGATTTTCCTTCGCGATCGCGAGTGGATTTCCGCGATCGCGAAGGGGAAAGACCTGGGCAGTGTTCTTTTAAAATCGATGTTTTGGCTCATTTGCACTTCATTGCCTCCATGGGAGCCGGTATTGGAGCGATGTGGGAGTTCAATCTTCATCATCTATGTCAAGGTAAGTGATTCCCACCTATTGCAAGTTAAATACAAGGTTTATATACGGATTTAGATATGAAAACTAGAAGAAATTTGAGATTTTGAATAAAGACCTAGAACTTGGTATTTTGGATTTTTGCCAGGTAATTTGGGCATGGAATTGGGAATAAATCATATATTTGAGTTCATAAGACTATGGATAATAATTATCTTCGAACATTTTCGGAATCCGGGCACGTGGGCTCGAGGGTTATTTTATCCTTTTCGAACAAAGTTGGGAAGTGTTGTAAATAGGATTATAATGAGTATTAGAGTTTATATTTATGGATTTGCTTACTTATTGACTAGTTTTGGAGTGTTGGGCATCGATTTGAGTTGATTGAATGGCTTGGAAGCCGGTTATGAAACTTCAGAGCGAGGTAAGTCTCCTTTCTAACCTTGTAAGAGGGAATTAACCCCATAGGTGAATTAAATAAATGTGTGTACCTAATTGTGGGGGCTACGTACGTACGAGGTGATGAGAGTCTGTACGTAGCTACTATTATGCTATTGTCCGAGTAGTTTAGGACATGTATCATGCTATACTTGGAATGTTTGTGCCCTTACTTGCTAATATAATCACTTAGTCATGATAGAAATTGATAAAAGAATTGTATAAGGTTAAATTCACCTACTTGAAGGTTTGTATGAGATACTTGACTGTAAATGAGAAACTTGTGTTTTCTTGAAAATAATGGTTATTTGTGGATCGGGCCGAGCGCCTCGGTAGTAAATAGATGCATCTATGGTTCGCTCCATTCGACCCTCTGACAGTGCACAGTTTAAATATTTGTTGGATCAGGCCATACGACCTCGGCATGATTTGCGCATGCTTGTATTGCTTGCCTTGAAATTTATAAATAATGATATTGCCTCCTCGGCCTGAGTTAAATTGTTAAATAATGGGAGATAAATTTGGAGATTTCTTGGTTATGAAAGAACTGCTTACTTACTTCAAAATATTGAGCTTGCAACCGTTCATATAATCCATACTTAATTATATAATTGATATCCTATTTAAAGCCCATAGTAAGTGTCGAAGTCGACCCCTCGTCACTACTTCGTCGGGGTTAGGCGGGATACTTACTGGGTACGCATTGATTTACGTACTCATACTATACTTGCTTCATATTTTTGTGCAGGTACACATATGTTTAGCGGCCTTGTGGGTGCAGAGGCGTGATTATGGCGGGGACTTAGGTGAGTTGCATTTTATACGACGCACCGCAGCCAGCAGAGTCTCCTTCAGAGTATTGTATTTTCTTTTCTGTCCAAGTTGTATTCCGGACAGTTATTGTATTTTATTTTAAATTTCTAGAAAAGGGCTCATGCACTTGTGACACCGGGTTCTGGGATGATTATGGGATGTTCACTATAATACTTGGAAAATATTGTTATTTATTCTGTAAATTCACCTTTTACTAGATAAATTGAAGTAAGTTTACGATTTCAAAAATATTAAAATGAGGACTTAATTAACTATTTAGTGTTGGCTTGCCTGACAGTGGAGTCCGGCGCCATCACGACCTTTAACGGATTTTGGGTCGTGGCAAATATGGTTGTGTGTTGTAGACTGGAGCATAGGCAAGTGGTGGTGAATGGTTGTTTGTTGAATAAGAAGTGTTTCCATTTTATGGGCTGGGTTGATAATAAGGGACGACTGCTGATACTTCTTCCTTTTTCTTCTTTCTGCTACTGATTATCCCTGATTGGATTGCCTTGCTAGCTGCTTGCAGTGCAGCCATGGATTGCACTTTTCCAGATTTTGTACCTTCTTCTAAGAAATCTCCCATTTTGACCAGTTCGAGGAATTTCTATCCATTATGCCCATCAATTTCTCAAAGTAAATCCCTTCCTGGACCTTGATGAAATTATTAATCAATTTACTGTCGTCCAACGGAGGTTGTGCCCTAGCAGCCTCTGATCTCCATTAGCGTGCATATTCTTGGAATGGCACGGATGGCTTTTTCTGTAGGTTTACCAGTGTGAACCTGTCGGGAGTGATCTCTTTGTTGAATCAGAAGCGATTCATGAAATCTTTCACCATTTCCTCCCATGTCCTCCAGTTTCGCGGATCTAGTCGAGTATACCAGGTAAGTGCTTCCCCTGACAGGCTTCTTATGAACAACTTCATCCTCAACTTCTCATTTCTTCCTACTCTAACTAACTTGTCACAATACGCCCTCAAATGTGTGTGGGGATCACCTGTCACGTGGAAGATATCAAACTTTGGAGGCTTGTATCCTACCAGCATATCCATATCCGGATGGATTCACAGATCCTCGTAGTCCAGGATTTCACTTCCCCGAGCGACTTGGAGATTCTTCATTTGTTTTCTCAAGATTTGTAATTGCTCAAACACTATCTCCTCCTCCTTATGCATAGCTTCTTTTTCCATCTCGACGTACTGGTCAATCTCATAAGGCACTCTGATCGTGACAGGTGTTATAAAGGTAGGTTCAGAAAAGGCATATACAAGAGGAACATATCGTTCATGTGTAGCAGTATGTGCCACAAGTATATGCTGATTTTGGTGAGTAGTAAAAGTGACTCCGTCACGAGGAGGGGTATGAATTGTGTTGGTGGTAATGGGTGGGATTTTGTGGAGTCTGAACGTAATGTGGTATGTAGGGATGTGTATAGGGGGATTTGGTGGGTTTGTAGGGGTTACTGGAGGTATGATTTGAGTGGTGGGGACCGAAGTTGGGGTGTTGTTAGCCTGGCGAGAGGTAGAAGGAAAGTGGTCGGGGATTGAATCTAGAGAGGGGAAACGAGGTGGTTGTGGAAGTGTTGTCACTGACAGATGTGCTAGTTCCCTGTATGTTGTACTTCCTCCCTTAAAGATTCCATCTCCTAGGCCATCCTAGCCATGTGTTCATCATTCCTTGTATCATCCTTCTCTCCCGATCGACTCGGGCTGTCAGTATGACCAGAGCATGTTCGGTCAGGTTTTTTGTAGCAGACATCTTCCCCTTTGATCTTAGGTTGTACGGTGGTTCCACCAGCTTTGGGTCGACACAAACCAACTTTTCTTTTGGGAGTAGTAATAAAGTAGGAAACAAAAGAAAAGAAAGAAAAAGAAACAGAAGTCAGTTTCTTCATTTATATGAATAAAAGGTCACACAGAGTAGTTAGTTAACGTATTCAGGTAAGCGCATTTTTCTAGAATTCGTGGGATCTCTCATTGCCGGAGGTAGGCCTAAATCGCGAATATTTGACAAACAATCGATTTTGACACATTCAGATCCGAAGCAAATTTTGTTTTCATTCATAGTGTTTGGTTTGAGATAAGTGGGAACAGAGGTTACATCATTGTTTCCGGCATTCACAGAATTGCATAGGCTTGAACAACTTGCGCTTAGGGGAAAATAAGAAAACTGAGGATAAAGATACAAAGTGGGAAAGTAGGGGAAATCGACCAACTTCTAGTAACCATCCCCGGAATCATTCCCTAACTCCTCTTCCTCTTCTGGCTCTTCCTCTGGATCTTCTTCAAACTCCTTTCCATCATCATTGAACTCAGATTCTTCATATGGATCTTCCTCCGGATCTTCTTCCGACTTTATCTTAGATTCTATCCCGATGCACTCCACTACTCGGTCATCATCATCAGCAGGTGGAAACATGTGATCAATGGACCCCGGGACCACTTGACAGTGCATGGAAGTAGTCACAAGGTAATGTGGCAGGATCTCGTGGTAAATTTGCAATGCAGCCATTGCGTCCTCTAGTCAAGCTATTCCCTTGCTACTTGGTCGGGCTAGCTCGTTTTCCTTATTGATCCATACATAATACTCCGGAGTGCACCACGAGTTGTGACCCATTGGCATTGTGACCAGATCATTCCACTCTTCTTGGAGCCTTCTTATCCTCGGTATTGGAATCTATCCATTAGACGCATCCTCGTATAACGCTATCCTCGTACATAGAGGCACATCTTGGATAAACCCAAACTGTCTGAGAACCCATAAGGGTGAGTATGGTTGGATGCCCTTAAGTTCTATCAGCTCAATGAAGTATTTATGAGAAGTTCTTAAGATTGCCCTTCCGCCTAGCCATGACAGCTTCCAATTGAACCATTCTCTACTTAGGTTGGTCAGCATTTCTCTCCACCCTTCTTGTCCATGTGGGGAGACCAATATCTCATTCTCTCGTTTTGGCAACAGACATGTTGTTGATGCCCACAAAATAGTTAATTGTGGCCTCTCACTAGAAGAAATGCTCTATGGCCCAAATCTGAAGTAGCAGGTTATAGACCTTAAAGAAAGCATACCCTCGTGCACATGCTGACAAAGCCCTTAGAATCTTAGCTAACACCATCAATATCAGAGTAGCTTTGAAGTTGCCTCAGAACATCGCCAGAACCACGGGTAACAAGTTGATGTTGATTCGACCTCTTCTTTGTGGGAAAACCAATAATCCCAACAATGCCAAGGAGAAAGTTATGGTTCTGAGACTCTCATATGTTTCTTTATCACACTGAAATTCTGGCAAATACCATTCATAGCTTTCACGATGTCCGAACCTATCAAACAGTTGATCTAGTCTTACCCATCCGTCCTTGATATTTCTCAAACCTCGACTGTTTGCCAGACCCAGAGAATCAAGAAATATGTATCCGGGCATGGTGACTAGTAATATTAGTTTCCTTCATGTCAATGGCAGCTCCTTGAAATAGGTAATTTCTTCCAATGTCGGCAGTAACTAACAATCATAAAATCATAAAACTTGAACACTACCTTCGACGGGTCCCGGAATTCTATCAGCAGGCGAGTAAGCACCATGTCTGCTCAAATGTTTAGCAAAGCAGTCAGTGCCCCTAGGTGTGTCGGGATTTCATCTCTGTGATCTCGGAGGATATTCTTCCACCACTACTTCAGCTTGTGTTGTGCTCCCATCACATTGATCTCGGGGATGTTTTGGTTGATTTTCATTTTTGAAGTGGGTAAAGAAAGGGTTTGATAAATCTTTGCTACGTATCTTTAGGTGTCTCGCTAGGTTAGTTCGTCTTTCCACAAAAGTCATGTCGTTGGTGCATGATCCGGTGACATTAGGGTGGCTTTCTTAATTGTGTGTCGATGCCAAGGACCCACCTAAGGTTTATGAAATATGACCTATGTTTACTAGAGTAGAGTGTTTCCCACTTTTGAATTTGGCTGAAGACTGCGAGAAGTTATGTCAGTTGACTTGACAAAGCTATTCTTCGAAACTAAAGAGTTTTAAAAAGAAGGTTCGGAGGGGTGTAAAAGACAACCCTCGCATGCCATTGTGTGTGATAGTATACGGCCAAGTCTCGATAGGAAGAAGTGTGATGATAGTATATATAAAGCGGTAACAGATAAGGGTGTAATAATAACAGGCATGCTAATAAGCAGGCACAATGAGCAAATAAAGCAGGTAAGCACGTAATTGCAAATTAAATATAGTTTAAGCAATGTACAAACAAATCTAAGTTCCAAATCTAGTCTAAGTCTGTTAAGGTCTGAACCTAATCACTTCCCCAGCATAGTCGCCATATTGTTGAATCCTATTTTGCACTAGTAAAAACAAGATTTAACTTGTGATTTCTCTATTATTGATGAGAGAGACTCGCCGCCTAATATTTAAAGGTATACTAGGGTACCTATTTAATTGCTAAAGTCATATTCCTTGTTGGTCTGCTAACCAGTGATATTGTGGGTAAAGGTTCTTATTCTTCTAAGGAAAATATGTTAGGCAACCCATAAAATCTACCTGAGGTAGCTCCATTGGACTTAGACTAAATTTAAAGGAATAGTTATTTGTGTTCTGCTTAACTAGTGCTAAAGGGGCACGACCTACTATATATTAGGAAATGATATTTACAAAGAAGAAGTGTAGTTTTAAAAGGCTATGTTGGCATATATAATTGAAAGGGCTTCACGATATTTCTATTTATGAAACATGTGAGAAAGGGCTAAGTCATAAAATGCTTTGTGTTTAAAGGATGTGGCTATTTGTGTAACTCTAATGAAATAAAGTTGTTGTAAGAAAAAATGAGTCCAAGAGGTACCTTAGCTTTCAAATCTCAATTTTTGAAGAAAATGTTAAAAAACCTTTCGCTGGTGGCAGTACGTTGCTTTAGAAATGCTCACTCTTTTAGAAGGTCGATTTTGGAGTTCTATTTCTGTTTTTTTGAAAAGAGGGGATGTCATCCTTGCTAAGCTATATTTTTTGCTTCAAAGTCTTCATAAAACGTCAGTGAAACATAAGAGATTAATGACGTGAGTAGCATATGATTAACGAATAAAAACTAATTACTATTAAGCCTAATGTTTCTTTTAATCCTATGTTCTTTTAGGGTTTGTCTAAGTTGTTTACATGATTCAGGAGGTAAAGTAAATCATTCAATCCAATATGATAATTGTTGTATACATGTGAAAGATAAAACAACAAAATGTGGCAAGGGCAGTGAAGCAGTAAAGCTGAAAAGTAGTAAAAGCAGTAAAAAGTAGAGGAGTAAAGGGAGAGGATGGACTCTGGTTTTGGTCCTCAAAGAGGCAGGCCCAGCAAATAGAAGGAATGGACAACAGTGGGATTCAGACTCCCAAATGCACTGGAACAGAATTTGGGCCTGAGTTCTTTCAAGAACTAGGCAGGCCCAATGATTGTACATGTTTAAAAAAAAGAAGGTCATTAGATATAATACTCTATACGTACAATCATACATGAAATATAAATAAATGACTTGAATAAATTATAATAACTATTAGTAATTTAAGTTATGAAAGTTATACTCGTGTGGAGTCACATATGGTAAAGCGATCCACATTAAGAACCTTTCATTGTCATTAAACACTAAACCTAAAAGGAGTAATGAATCTCAATAGATTAGAGGCTAAGGGTAGAGTTGCATTCAAGGTCAAGTCTCTCGTTGGATCCCTGACACTTCAAAGTTCCAAGGGTCTCAAGGCCTAGGGCAGTGCTTGTGTGAGGGAGAGTAGCCTAACCAAGAGCTAAACTCTACTCCCAAATACCCCTAACCATTTATATTCACGCTTCCCAACAGGTTTAAGTTCCAATGAGGCACTCTCACTGTAAATCCCAATACCACAGTGGTGCCATACCACAGAAGTATATACCCTTCCCATGATGGCTAAAGTAGGACATTATAAGACTATAAGATAACCTATCCATATTGTTATAACCATATTTCAAAGCTAAATGGATGATTCACTATGAGTGACATGCTAAGAAGGTTCAAAAGTGATCAATTTCAAACATACATAGAGGCAGGAATATTATCATATTACTGTTAAAAAATCAAACACTTGAAATCATATATCTTAAAGATAGAAAGATCATATAGTCCAAGTCTGCAACAATTATGAGCACAAAACATATGCCTTAACAGCCTTTAGCTAGACTAATCAAAGATCGGTTTTAACTTAGGTCTTGTTAACAGCTCCAATTAAAACTCCCAAAAGGTATTAACAAAGATATAGGCCAACAACTTCAATTATAAATACAGATTAGTAGCCTTAATCAAGAGGCACATGTTGATAACTTTAAATAGAACATTCAAACAGTATTGGCAAAGGTTCAAAGCAGCAATTCACAGTTTGGCTCTTACAAGTATTACCAGAGATGTCAGACTACATATCAGAGTTTCAAAAAGCATTAACAAGGTTACAGATTCTAAACCTATAATATAACTTCTAGGAATATGAGCAGGATTACAAATTATCAAGCTACAGTTAGGGCATCTAAGGATATTAATAAGGTTACAGGTTCATAAATCTAATTAGAGCTCCTAAGAGTATATAGCAGAATCTCAAGCCATTAATATTTCTCAACTTTAAAACTAATGACATAACCATTTCTTCCTAAGAGTTTCAACTTCATAATAATCCCATTAAGAACAGAGCATACTGTATATCCATGGCGGCAACATCCCAAAGAGTCTCTTTAAAGTTTACAAGTTAAATCTACTTAAGAGAGCTAAGTGAAGTTCCAAAATAGTGTGGGCATGTACGTAGTCATGAAGGACAAACAAAGGCATTGAATAATACAAATGAGCACAAGATCATAGACACACAAAAGATACTTAGCAAAGGTCACATTATGACAGTATTACTAGCAGTGTCACCAAATGAGTTTCAAGAAAAGGATAAGAGTATCATCACATTAGAGATATATGTTAAGCACTTCTGGAATAGGGTTTTAGGTATAATGGAACTTAGCAGTAATATTTCAACTAAACAAATGTATCATCATAACTCACACACGTCTCATCCTTACTTCATGGCTTAAGCTAAGCATAAGGTAATCCTAGAGCATACATATAAGTGATACAAAGATCCAACTAGCTTAGGACAGATTTGCATAAGCAATCATGAGTTTAATCAAGCAAATAACAGAATCACAGAGGCATATTAAAGAGGTAAACAATTTTAAAAGTCATAAGATAAGGCCTTAATGCTATGGTATCAGCTCGATTCTTAACACTTATAGGATCACACTCTATTTGAGTCTAAGTTATTAAATGAATCGTCATGAAATGCAAGTAATATTCAAGACAGATTAGCATAAACTCCATGAATGAAATAACAGAGCATTAAAGAGGCTTGAAAGGAGCTATTAAGAACATTAAGAAGCCTTAGGTCATTTCAAAGTTAACAGTAGACACAAATCATCATAATTCATTTGCGTATCAACATTAGCATTCAATAACTTAAATAAGTTCATGGTTGCAGAATCTACCTAACAGTCATTAACAAGCACATAAAAATGGATAAAAGACATGAACACATGTTAATAAGATATTCAACAAAAAATAGTAAAGCAATTCATATTCAGGAATTTAAACTAGTGAAAGAAAAACAAGGTTGAGGTTTTACTGACCTCCTTTGGGATACAAACCAAACGAGACTTCAAATTAGCCTTTAGGAAGCCAACAGCTCAAAGCTCTTAATCAGTAAAATACTCAGAATCAGAGAGAAAAGAAAAGCCAGAAATTGACCAAGACTTGGACTTTAATTCTCTTGAACAATTATTAAACTCTCAGATACTAGGTATAGTTAGTAGGTGTATATTGTTGTGTGTTAGGTGAGGGCATTCAAAGCCTCAATTTATAGTCCCTAGGGTTCCAAATTCAAAAATCAATAGTGAAAGATGACTGAAGATAGATGATGATAGCGGAGAGGGCAAAATCAGAGTAAATTAGAGTGAATCTGAGAGAGGAATGAACGAGACTCTTACCTGAGTGCACGACAGCCGTGGCGAGTGAAAATCTATCTAGTAAAGACCAGCCGCCTAGAGGACTTGAAGTTCCATGTTTGTGTTCGAGTTCAGAGAACTCAAGATTCTGAAAACGTGTGATAAAATGAGAAGGTTGCGGCAGGATTCACGGATAGGGGAGCAAAGAGGACGAATATTGGTCAAGATTCACGCCCTTGCACGATTTGGTGCAAGGTTTGGAACTGATTTTGGTTTGGGATTTGAGAGGAAATGAGAGAGGAAAGGGATGGGGGGTTGTTGGACTGGGTATTTTCGGACATGGGCTTGCACATTGGGCTGAAACTAATTTAAAAGATAGCCCACGTATGTTTAATTAAAGAGTTTCAATTATAGCCATTTACCATTTTAACCCCTTTTAAAATTAAATTAAATAAACTTAATTATTTCCAATAAAATATAGTAAAATTATAAATATCAAATATACTACTAATTATTGTAATTAATTATTTAAAAAATACTTTGCTTCTTAAATTATAACATTAATTTTGAATTATTAACATAGTAACCTAATTAATTAGCAATTAAAGAACAATTCATTGAATTAACTATAAAGCCTATGTTATGTATATAAAAGGACGGTAAAATCTTATGATGGAGGAGAAGAATTTTTGCTTGAGAAGTAGAGAGAGTGTAAAAAACTTCAAACTCAACAAGTCCTCCCCTATTTATAAGGTTTAGGGCACCAGAATCGAAATGGATTGTCATGATTAGCACAAAGATCGAAACGGCAAAACCAATCAAGAGTCACGTCACTAACGACCTACAACGAGTACGACCTATGTTATCTGTTCAACAAGATCGACCATGAACGACATTATCCGCTTATTGAGCTCGCCCGCGAGGACGACCTCAACAAGCGGAGGGACTAACTGTATGGGCCAAAAATTAACTTAGTTATGTTTAGACCATATCAACATTAAGAGAGCCTTTGAGATCTTCCACGTGTCCTCAGTATGACTTCATCAAGAGGCGAATTCAAGGTCGAAGTGATCTAGCGAGAGACGAAGGATTTGGTCGAGGAGTCATCACAGGTCGAGGCCGAGGAAGAGCACTCCTCTTAAAAAGGAATAATAACGGCTAGTTTTAGATAAGACTTCTGTCACGACCCAATTCCCACTATAGGTCGTGATGGCACCCACCGTCACCGCTAGGCAAGTCAACGGTGAACTATCCATGTAATTGTGCCTTTTAATATTTTCAAAGTAATTGATTTCATTTAATAAGAGAATGATTAATAGGTAATTTTAGTAAAGTAAAGCATAAAATAAAGAAAGAGTTTAATGGTGAATTTAATACTTAAAACCATAAAATGTCTACCAGAATATTCCCAAAATCCGGTGTCATGAGTGTATGAGCAAACTAGAAGAATATACAAATCCTCCTATACTACTGTCTGGAGTAAGATAGACAGAAAGGTAAATACAACAAGAAGAGACTCCTGGCGCTGCAGAACGGGCATAGAGAGAAGCTCACCACTAAGCCTCTGGGTAAGGGGGGTAGGCGCCTGAATGGCCGCCAGATGTACTTGCCTCAGATCCTGCACGATTAGTGCAGAAGTGTAGTATGGATACATAAACAACATGTACCCAGTAAGTATCTAGTCTAACCTCAAAGAAGTAGTGACGAGGGGTCGACATCGACACTTACTAAGGTTCAATAAATAAAGTGCACAAATTATAAATAGGCAGGGAGTATATCAATAATAACAAATAAATGAGCAATAAATAAGCGATTCTTTAACTAAATATCGGTTAGAGTCTCCAACTATCACATACTCATTTCAATAATTACGATCCATCAAGTATTTATAAATTGTCAAATCATGGAGGAAATATCAAGCATATCCAGACTCCGAGTAATATCACGCACGATTTATGTCGAGGTCGTACGGCCCGATCCAGAAAAATATGTACACTGCCGAGGGTCGACCAGTGCGAACCATAGATGCATCTATTATAATGTTGCCTGATCCACAAGAAGGGAGAATACTCTACGAACTCCGATTAATGGCTACTAGATAAGAATAATACTCAAGGAAGGTATAGTTTCCACCAACAGTCTTTACAAATCGTTTATCCAATCTTAAAATATAATCTAAGGAGTCAAACTAACAAGTTGAGTACAAGTAATGCAAGTAATACATGGTAGAGTCCTAAAACTACCCGGACATAAGTATGATTTCTAGCTACGTGCAGACTCTCGTCATATCGTGCGCACGTACCACCCACAATTATTAGCAAAACAATCATTTATAGCACCTACAGGAAGAATTCCCTCTTACAAGGTTAGGCAAGAGACTTACCTCATTTTAAAGTTCTCTTCCCGGTCCATAATTCAAACTAAAGCCTCAAATTGGTGCCACGCAGTCCAAAACTAGACAAATATTAAATAAATTAATCAATATGTGTTCAAAAGTCTATAATTTGATTATTAGAGTAATTACCCAACCCAAATTGGAAGATTCCTAAAATTCACCCTCAGGCCCACGTGCCCAAATTCCAGAAAATTTTATAAATAATTATTACCCATAAACTCACGAACACAAATATATAATTTATTCCAATTTCCACAATCAAATCAATGATCAAATCTCAATTTCACCTAAACCCTAGGTTTTCACAAAATCCCACAAGTTTCACTAATTTCCCATGTTTAATCTCCCTATAATTCGCGTATTTAACTTAAAAATGGGTAGAGTTTACTTACTTTCTGATGTTGATGAGAATCCCCCACAAAAGTGCTCAGAAAATCGCCCAAGACTAAGTGAAAGTGTGTGGAAAATAGGGTAAGTATCGAATTAAAAGTCCTTATACCAGTCTTAGATGTCGCCTTTGCGACATGAGGTTCGCAAATGCGATGGTCGCAAATGTGACAATAACGTCGCAAAAGCGAAGCCTGACCAACTCTTCCTAAGTCGTAAATGCTACACAAAAGCTCGCAAATGAGAAGCTGGGCACCTCGCAAAGGCGACAAAAGGATCACAAATGCAGAAAATGCTACGCCCAGATGACATCGCAAATGCGATCAATTTCTTTGCAAATGCGAACTCAATAGTGCCACCCCAACCTCACAAATGCGTAGCCATCCTCGCAAATGCGAACAAAATCTCGCATTTACGAGACCTAAAGCACCAGACCAAAACCAGCAAAACTGAAGTTCTTCCAAACACTCTGAAACACGTTCCCTACTCACCCGAGCCCCCGGGGCTCTACACCAAACATCCACACAACTCTAAAAATATTATACAAACTCACTCGCGTGATCAAAACACCAAAAAAACATCTAGAATCATGAATCGGATGCCAAAATGCATGCAAATCACAATAAACTTCAAGAACTTCTAGAATCACAACCAACCGTCCGAACCACATCAACTCAACTCCAGATGACACCAAATTTTGTGTACAAATTGTAAATCATCGTACGGAACTATTCCTACGCTCAGAATCCCAAACGTACCTCGATAACACCTAAGTCTACTCCAAATAAAATTTGAAGAACTTGAAAACCTTCAATGCGCCAACTTACAACATTAAGCGCTGAAATACTCCTGGATAATCCGAAACTCGATCCGAACACACGCCCAAGTCCAAAATCATCATACAACCCTATTGAAACCGTCAAATCCCGGTTCCGAGGTCATTTACTAAAAGCATTGACTAAAGTCAAACTTGGCCATCTTAGGCCACCACTAAGGAACCAAGTGTTCCAATTTCAACCCGACCCCTTCCAATCCAAGTCAACCATCCCCGCAAGTCATAAAATAGTAAAGTCACATAGGGGTAGTCTTAATTAGGGGAACAGAAATCTAGAAATCAAAATGACCGGTCGAGTTGTTACAACTTCAAAGAGAATATTCCTATGTATTCTCTGGATCTGTACTAGTAAGGTTTTTAGATTTATGTTTCCTTATAAATAGAAAAAGAGATAGTTATGAGGTATGAGATATTCACATGTAAGAGAACACATTGACTTTCTCTGTAAAATCTTGCTTTATGTCACACATACAAAATACCATTTTCTTAAAATTCTTGCCTAAATTTTCCACACGATCCAAGAACAATCTGAATATCAAAGACTCATCAATCATTCATCAGAAAAAATATTCACGGATCTCACCCTTTTCAGGTGACTCACATCTTCTTATTTATTTAAATGTTATTTATTACTATTTAATGCTATCCCCTTCCTTTTTGGGTCCTCGAATATTGCTAGTGGTATCAACAATTATTGTTACTTAGATAATATACGTATTATCTTACTATAAAATCAGTCAATATATCTTTTGAAAATTAATATTGGTTAAGATTGACTCTATTTTATTAAATCTAATTATCTAAACCCAGATCTAAATTTTGGGTCACACACAAGTGTATCATCATTTTTTGAAAATAATTTATTGTTTCCTGATTCCTTCTTGTTCTAGGGATTTGACAAATAAATTATTCTTAGTACAACAAACTATGATCCTTAGCATTATTTTGTAGTCATATTTTTCTCTCTTCTCTCACTAAGGGATGAGCAAACAAACCACCTCTACTGCTAACCAAACAACTTCCCAAATTCCTCCAAAGCTGCCAGATATCGCAACCAATAACGCCATTGATGGAGATTCAAGGGTCATTCCTAGTTTTCCTACTCAGGATACCCCCTCCTTCAAAGACATATTACTCGCAGACACTAACCTACACAATATCACAATCCAGTTTGAATATTTTCCCACTAAGCCTACTCGCCAAGAAGCACAATTATCAGAGCCTATGGGCTGTAACACGCGTGATACGGATACAATAAATGAAGGCTATAGTGTTAGTCTATCATCCGAAGATCTACAACGCATTTATCATCCTTGGAAATAATTGGTCATCATAAAACTCATGGGAAAGCGTATTGTGCACCACTACCTAAGGAGGAAAGTCCAAGAACAATGGAAGATTACGGAAAATTTCACATTAATTGACTTAGGTGCAGATTATTACATTGCTAGGCTTTGTGTGGAAATCCCCATGGACCAGCCAGTTAAACCATTTATTCTTATTCGTCGCACACGCAGTCTATTCAATACGAGGGAGAAAACTTCTTATGTAAGAAATGTAAAAGACTTGGACATATTAATCTCCATTGTCCCTACTCTATGTCATTAAAAAGTCCAAACGTCCACGAACAACAGAATTCCTAGGTAATGCAACACCAGCCAAGTGGTGAAGAATGGCAAACAGTCTCCTTCAACAAGTCTAAAAATAGGGGCACACAATCACAACCAGTTGCATTTAATGACTCAGCAACCCCAAGTATTAATGTCAAAATCTTCAATGCAGATACAGGTAAGTTCCTCCAAACTCAGAAATTAAAATTTGTTGAAAAAGATCCAAAGGATAAGTCCGTCAAAATTAAAGGTTCTAATCATAATCACGCCCCTAATAACAATGGTAATCCTTTGTATACTAATAACAAATTCTCCTCCTTAGAAAACCCGCCCACAGTATCCACTAATGACTTCAAACCAATGGTTATTGAGGAGATATCTGACCAATGCATGGAAGCTAAGTTTAGCACTCCTAATACCAACTGCCTACACGTGGCAAACACTACTAATTCAAGCCCCTATATGATATAATCATTAGATAAAAAATAACTTAGTGGTAATCTATTGTATGTTAAAATTCTTAATGAAAAACAGCATGTCAATACAACATGCCTATTAACCCAATCAAAAAATCACGAAATCACCTACCCTACTGGTGTTCAACCACCCTCTTTGGGTAAGACTCCTCTCAACCCTAACACATTCTACAAACATTTGTCCAATGAGACATTAGAAAAAAATAAATGGACATAACCCTAGAACACGTGGCAACTAGAAGATCTTCATTAGATCATGCTGAAACCCTTACGCTTCCCCACTCCCCTCCCATGCAATTAGAACCTACTCCTATAAAGTTGCCTACTTCCTCTCCCACCATCAAGCACACTGATAGAATATCTAAATCTATAAGTCCCAAAGAGCCCCAATATGCCGAGATTACCTTATTCTCTGAGAATAAGAAACAGACTAATCTAAGTTCTTCACCAAGCACCAAGAACAACTATGAACAACCTTCCTCCCTTCCCGCCTCATCTGCCAAACCCAACGATTTACTACACATCTCCACCTCTACCCCCAAACTACCAGCCCCTATCTTGGATGGAAGTAGGGCTAATGGGATTTGCGATCTCATTCAACATGGAGATTAATGGCCAGGATATTGTTCTAGTAATCCAAAATACTTTATATATTGCACAGCTAATATCGGAAGGAGTGAGATTAGCTATGAACAACTACATGAACCAAACATGGATCAATAATGTGCTACAATCCCAGGCACCAACCATGAATCATAATCTAATCCAAGCCATACAAAATCACTGGAACCTACCTCCCTGTGCGAACCCACAAATTTCAATGACCCTCTCTTCGGACCTTCCCTTCTTCCTACCAGATGAGATATCCCAAATCAGCCTCATACTCATACCATGGGACACCCAAGCAAATCAAACCCACCCCAACTCGCAGGCCAATATCCCATATCAAATGCAAGCCAACCCCCTCCCAACGATCAAGGACAAGAAGGAAATCCAATAGAGGAGGAGGAAAAGATGGAGCCTCTAAACATGGAATCAAGTGTGGAATTTGCAAATCTAAACAAGGTAAAGGTACTAATCTTCAAGGAGATATTGAGCAAGAAGTTCATATTCAATTGTCCTCCCTCAACGTACGAATTCTCCATGGACATAAGGCCACCAAGGGATCAAAAAGTGGGTTCCCATGCAGTGATCTTAGTCCCTTGCAGAAGGACCAACCCTAATTTCACTATGGATGAGCAGATGACCTCGAACCACCAAGAACCATTAAGGATGAATAGAGCCACCAGCATCATCTTTTGGAACGTTCGTGGAGCAAATAATAATGATTTCCATCGAAATTTTAGGGAAATCATTGACACCCATAAGCCTTTCTTAATAGCATTACTAGAAACTAGAATAGGCTCCCATGCAACCTATTGAATGACTTCAATTTCACAGAGATGATCGAGGTGCCTGCTGGAGGTTTGGTCATTCTCTACGATCACAAAGTAGTCACTATTAATAACTTTACTAGGAGGGGCCAGGAAATTCATGCAATGATAGAGGTACTCCATTTCCGTTTTTCTTGGCTCCTTAGCACTCTCTATGCTAGCACTAATATTTATGATAGAGAAATCATGTGGAATTACTTAGAAAATATTAATAATACCTTTAACAGAGCATGGTTAGTAGGAGATAATTTAAATGATATAACCATGTCATCCAAGAAATTTGGAGGTAGGAAGGTTAGTCACTCTAGAACCTCTAGGATTTGGAACCATATTAACAATTGTAGGCTAGTCGATTTATGCTACAAGGGCTGTAAGTATATGTGTTCTAACCATAGGAAAAGACGCAAAGGTTTAATTATGGAAAGATTGGATAGATTCCTAGCTAATGAAGAATGGTTAAACCTCTTCCCGAGCTCCTCAGTAACCCACCTGCCTAAAACCTACTCGGACCACAACCCTTTACTCCTTAAACTTAATTCCTTCACCCGTTTCCCTCTACAAAAGCCCTTTAGGTTAGAGAATATTTGGTGTACGCACCTCGACTTTATCAACATAGTCCATCAACCTGGGTTAATAACAACTTCAAGTCGGCCATGCATAAATTTGCCCTAAATATTAAAGATTGGAGTAAGAATACTTTTGGAGACATCTTTAGGAAAACAAAAGGAAAATTTTGGCTAGACTATTTGGTATTCAATGCTCCCCTTATTATGCATCTAACCTAGAAATATCCTTACAAAAGGATTACAATGATTACTTGAAATTAGAGGAAGATTACTGAAAGCTTAGATCTAGGATCTCATGGCTCAACGATGGTGATGCAACACTAGCTTTTTTCACATTTGTGCCTCCAATAGAAGAAGAAGGAACCGTATTAGCTTCTTCAAAGATAATTTAGGGAATTGGATTGACAACCACAATGATATCTTGCTACATGCACAAAATTATTTTGAAAAAGTTTTTACTACTTCCAACTATCACTCTAAAAATGGTAACCTCCCGATTAGCTTTGACTCCGTAGATTTATCCTCGCTAGACAGATCCCTCAATGATAGTGAGGTTAACAAAGCCTTATTCCCCTTCAAATCCTTTAAAGCTCCAGGTCCGGATGGACTTCACCCCATCATATACCAAAATTATTGGAAAATAGTTGTCCCTGGTGTTATTAATTTCTGCCACAAAATATTTAGCTCTCACTGTATTCCGCCATAAATAAATAGCACCTACATATGCTTCATCCCAAAATTCCCCAATGCCAACAATCTAAAAAGTTTTAGACCTAATCAGCCTTTGTAATACCATTTACAAAGTCATTACTAAAATCATCACTAACAGATTAAAACCCTTCCTGGAAAAAATCATAAGCCCCTTCCAAGCCAGTTTCCTTAAAAACAAGCGAGCCAGTGATAACGCTATCATAATCCAAGAAATAATGAATAATTTCAAGAAGAGTGCAAGTAAAAAAGGTAAAATGATCCTCAAACTAGATTTGGAAAAACCTTTCGACAAACTTGAGTGGTCATTCATATACAAAACACTGTTGTACTTTAAATTCCCCCCAAAAATCATCTCTCTCATAATGTCGTGTATCTTAACTAGTTCTATGGTTGTGCTTGTGAATGGTCCAAGCACCAACTATTTCAAACCAAGTCGTGGGATTAGGCAAGGTAACCCTATCTCACCCTATATCTTCATTCTTTTTATGGAGATGTTTACTAGATATATCAATCATCAAGTAGATATTAAAATGTGGGACCCTATCACTCTCTCAACGAATAGTATAGCCCTCTCTCATCTCTCTTTTGCATACGGTCTTACATTAATGAGCCATATAAATAGGAAGTCCTGTAATACTATTCTCTCAGGACTAAATATCTTCTGTAACATGTCTGGGCAGACCATTAATCTTGCAAAATCTAAAATTATCTTCTCAAAAAATTGCTCTAAAACTTGCATTAACGACATTTCTAACCTGTATGGAATAAAGAGTTGTGACTCCTTTGGAAAATACCTGGGATTCCCTTCGAAAAGCCAAATCTAAAAATATCGCTCTTCTAACAAGCATGGCCTGGAGGTTGCTAAAAAATCCGCAAGCCCCATGGACCATCACACGAATCTAACACAAAGGTTCATACCTCAACATAACTCTGCTGCAATGTGTGACCCCATCCAAACATTAGTCCATGGCATATACCTCAAACACCTTGCTCAAAATCAATAACCACGCGAGATTCGACATCAAGTTCCCAAAGTGCATTACCATAATCACGGAGAAGCAAATGACGCAATGCCACACAAGCCCGAAAGAACATAACTAATAAGCAATCAATCATGCAACACCCAAATACCCATCTCGCTCAAATTACGCTATAAAGCCCAAATAGAACCGCACCATGTGTGCATATAACCAACGAATCATAACTCTCAGTAGCATAGAAGAGTAACTCATAGATCATTTTAGAACACAAGTAAACTCAACAACAACCGAATGGCACATCCCTCAACAATAGCAGTATGTAGCCAACAAATTCGGCTCGATTTAGAATACCCATCCTAATTGGGCCTACCAATGGACCCCCAAATCAACTCCCTGCACCCACAATTAGATAAATAACCTTCCGAGAGCCCACAATGACTGAATCATAACACATACTATCCTCTGGCTAGCTTCGTCCATGACTTCACAGTCCACAACCATGAAACAATCTGCTCTTGAGAACTCCCGGTCTCCAAATCCATAGAACACACGAATCACCATATCTTATCCCAACTCTACCGCCAGAATGTCTAAAACATCTCTTATACATGATCATCCTATGAGGAATACTTCTAAAACTCTTCCGTGCCACATAGAACAATTTGAATATCAGCAGTCGATCAACCAGGAGAGAGTCACAATACCAGTGAAGTATCCATAAATCAAAATACATTGCCCCTTCTGAAATGTACACTCTCATCAGCAATACCAAATAGTAATATCATTTACCTAGTCGTCTGAAATCGTCCATGCTGCCTAATAATGCATGTCCTTCCCTCCAAAACTGACATGTGACCTTGCACATGCAATCTCGATCCCACACAACACACCGCATCTACTATGCCATCCTGTGAAGAGTACAAGAATCTCATAATCAACTCTGAGTCACCAGCAGAATATATACCCGATCAGTCAGTAACCTTCCATTTGATCCCGTCCCGGAGAAACTCCCATTACGCAACATATTCCTCACGTTGGTAGGAAACATACTCCTCGAACCGTAGTAGAAACCATTGGAAACTCTTTAAAGCCCATTCGCACATAACCAAGCTATTAGAACCGAATATCTCTAACTCAACCCAGCCACGCACGCCGCCATAACCTAAGAGCATTGCCACGAAACACCAGTAGAGACTAGCCACATCATAAGTACCCAAAGAACCGGTTATGTCCATTACTGTGATGATCCAACCAACTACCAAGTTGTCCTAGTTCTCCAAGCCCCTTCCGAATTGCCTTCAAATTGATACTTCTCCCTACTAGAACACCACGATCCTTAATCAAAAATTTCACCACACCAGAGACCTTAGAATAAAACCGCAACGCCCTAAGGCCCATAAGCCGCTGACTTCCCTCTTAAGCACCCCAAAGCACCACAACCGAGACACCCACTCTAAAGAGACCTTATGTGAACCTAAAACTATTTCCTTCACCTTCTTGATACTGAAGCGTAGAATCCATAAGGATATAGAAATGCCAAAAGTCTCGACACCATCCAAGGTAAATCTCAGTTTCTAGCCATATATACATCCTGAAGATTCCCAAATGCTGCATATAAATCTTGAATCAATTAGAACCATTCTCGTGAGTCATCCACTCTTTTCAAATCTCATAAACTGATCAAACGGACCGAACGACCTGTGCCCCATTTGCACACAAACACTAAGAAGTAATCCACACTTCTAAGCAACCGAGTAGATTCCTACTCCATGCACACTACATCTCTCACCCATAACAATTCAAATCATTCCATGATTCTCATATACCCATAAAGCATAATACAACCCTTATCCAGAAATTCCTTTACTCGATCTCACCCTCTATAGACTCTACTAGACACTTGCTCATGACTTGTAGAACCTATGAACCTAGAGCTCTGATACCAACTTGTCACGACCCAAAATCCACTGGTCGTGATGGCACCTAACCCAATCCGCTAGGTAAGCCAACTAATTACTATCCAATTTCAATCATATTAATAAGACAATTAAACAGAAGAAATTATCTAAATTTTATACATTTCCCAAGGACTGGTAGTACAAATCATAAGCTTCTAAGAATAGAGTTTACAAAGCTGAAATGAAATAGATACATGATCTATTTGAAAAGTACATAACAGAGTTTTATAGGTCTAAGGCTACCACGAACAAGAGGCAGCCACAACAGGACGCAAGTACATCTTCAATCCAGCTCCCATCGAACACAGCAACATCAACAGCCAACATCAGCACGCAAGGTGCAGAAGTGTAGTATGAGTACGAGAGATCCCATGTACTCAGTAAGTAACAAACCTAACATTAGGTTGAAAGTAGTGACGAGCTAACACAAAGGTCGGGTCCAATGCCAATATTCCATAACAGTTCATAACAGTATGGTACAAGTAATAAAAGAGGTATCTCAGAAATAGAATGCTCAGCTCGTTCACAGTTCAAGAAAAAAATAGGCATGCTTTTCAAGTATCTCAGTGAAAACCCAAATCTTTTGCCGCAAATGCCAAAAATACGAGTAAGTTTGAAAACTGTGATTTTCCCAAAAGTCCTTTCAACAACAGGTAAGATGTTTCATTTTCAGATAGCATGAGGAACGTACGTCTCTATGCCTACATGTCAAGATACAGGTAAAATCATAAATGTCACAAAAACTGTGTAGCAGAAGGAAATGCAACTTTATGCATGTACCTCAAGTACGCATGACAAATGCAATGTATCTCGATGATAAGCTCATGTACTCACACTCTCAGAGTACTCAACCTCTCTGTCTCGCATTCTCTGTCACTATGCTCAATGCTCAGCACACTCAAACACTCAGCGTTGTACAGTACCTGTTGCGGCATGCAGCCCGATCCACAAATATATAGTCGATTGCACTCACCGGGGGTGTGCAGACTCCGGAGGGGCTCCTACATCCCAAACGCTATAATCTGCACGGACAACTCACTTGCTGTAGTATCAATATCATAATCTGCACCGACAACTCACGTGCTATAGTATCAATATCAGAATCTGCACGTACAACTCACGTGCTATAGTATCAATATCCTCACAATTAGGCCCTCGACCTCACTCAGTCATCAATCTCTCCAGTCTCTCTCTCCCGGGCTCATAACTACATGAAACTAGCCCGAAAATAATGATTTGATGTATTAATAAACAATAACAGAGACTGAGATATGATATGCATATGAATGCGTATGACTGAGTATATAAAGTAATGAAAGCAAATAACTCAACAACAGAAATAACCTTAGTGGGTCCTAACAGGATAAGCATGAAGCCTAGACATGGTGTCTAACATGGATCACAGCTCAATAGCTCAAGTACGTAGAAATTTCATGATTACGGGTAAGATTAAGTAACTACATAGTACCATAGAAATAGCAGAGTCACAATTCACTTGGTGCACGCCCACACGCCCATCACCTAGCATGTGCGTCACCTCAACACCAATCACATAGCACGTAATTCGGGGTTTCATACCCTCAGCACTAAGTTTAGAAGAGTTACTTACCTCGAACAAGCCAATTCCAATACCGAGCAAGCCAAGTGATGCTCCAAAAATGCCATCACGCACGTAGAGACCTCCGAATGGTTCAAGACTAGCCAAAAGCAACTCAAATAAATCAAATAAAGCCCAAGGAAATAATTTCAAATGATAAAGATCGAATTCTTAATCAAAACCCAAAACCGGCCAAAAATCACACCCGGTCCCGCGCCTCGGAACCCGACAAAACTCGCAAAATCCAACAACCATTCAATTACTAATCCAACCATACTAGTTTCACTCAATTCCGACTCCAAATCGAAGTTCAAAACTCAAAATTTCATATTATGAAATTTAGGCCAAAACCCCCCAATTTCCTCTTTAAAATTCATCAACCAAAACCTAAAATCGAAGATAGATTCAAGGAATATAACCAAAACCGAATAGAGAACACTTACATCAATTCATATGATGAACATTGCTTCAGGAATCACCTCAATCCGAGCTCCATAGCTCCAAAAATGTAAAAATGACCGAAACCCTCGAAATAGAGTACTTTATACTTCTGCCGAGACATCCTCTTTCGCGAAAGCGGGAACAACTTCGCGAATGCGGGAACAACTTCGCGTTCGCGATGAACAAAAATATCAACCACCAAAAATGATCTATGCGTTCGCGGAACAAGCCTCGCAAACGTGATTCACACCGTAGACAGAACTAGGCGAATGCGGCCCAAACCTCGCGAATGCGATGAAGAAAGGTCCTCCAGCTCCAGCTCCCAGCTCAACTCTACGCGAACGCGATCCCCCATACGCGAACGCGAAGAAGACTTTCCCCAACACTACTCGAACGTGGTACATACTTCGCGATCGCGAAGAACAATTTGCTGCTTCCCTCAGAAAACACTACGTGTTCGCGACACTTGCCACGCAAACGCGATGAAGGACTGAGACACTAGAAACCAACAGAACACAACAGTGGAAACAAGAAGGAAAATGATCTGAAATCATTCTGAAACACGTCCGAGCCCCTCGGGATCCCATCCAAACATACCAAAGAGTCCCATAACATAACACAGACCTACTCGAGGCCTCAAAACACACATAACAACATCGAAATGATTAATCACACCTCAATTCGAAATCAATGAATTTTGAAACTTCAAACTTCCACAACCGATGCCAAAACCTATCAAATCACGTCCGATTGACCTCAAATTTTGCACACAAGTCACATTTGACATTACGGACCTGTTCCAACTTTCGAAATTGGAATCCGACCCCGATATCAAAAAGTCCACTCCCGGTCAAAATTTTCAAAATTTTAACTTTCGCTATTTCAAGTCAAATTCTACTACGGACCTCCAAATCACAATCCGGACGCGCTCCTAAGTTCAAAATCACCCAATGGAGCTAACGCAACCATCATAAATCCAATCCGAGGTCAAATACTAAAAACTTGATTAAACCTTTCAAATTTAAAGCTTCTAGCTGAGAATTATTCTTCCAAATCAATTCTGAATAACCTGAAAACCAAAACCGACGATTCACATAAGTCATAATACATCATACGGAGTTACTCATGCACTCAAACAATCGAGCGAAGTGCCAATGCTCAAAACGACCGGTTGGGTCGTTACATCCTCTACCACTTAAACATACGTTCGTCCTCGAACGTGCCTAGAGTTGTTCCAAAAGCCATCAAATCGTCATGTAACCTTACCATGCACATGCCCGGGGTGATCCGACGTCACCCTATCCCATATAGGTCTGAATACACAACATAACTGAAATTTCTCAATTCAACCTAGCCCATAAGCCTTATAATCCAATATTTGTTTTTTCATATCCTAAATTCTATAAGATCAAAATCTCGCATCTGCACACTGTATAAATCTGAACAAGCTGTATCAAGCCGTAATTATAACCCAAGATGTAATCACATGATATACCGCATAACTCCAACACTCATAGCGATAATTTCTAATAACAGCATCTGCTCAAAATAACCCAATACCAGTAATAAACCCCATATCAAACAAAGCCTCGTTCTAAAATCTTCATACACTGCCAATGATGCAAGAAACACATAGAACTCATAACCATTCATCAGATCAACCAGTTGTGGAACTCCCTCTCCTTCGATAGGAACTATAGCAAATTTCTTAGCCGATCAGCAACAATATCCTTCCAAATATTCAGCAATCAGAACTGATGGCACCCATTCTAGGTCCGATGACCTCATCTCATCTAAAATAATCACTCTAGTGGCATGCCACATCAATACAATCTAAAGCCACAACCCGTGCAATCCGTGCACCAGTAAGCAACAATCCAGATGTACTCAAATCATAGAAAATGACTCAAACGAGAGAACTATCCCGCAGGCTTAACAACTACTGCCACAACAAAATGCTGAAAATCCATCACACACCGTAGGACCATCACACGAATCTAACACAAAGGTTCATACCTCAACATAACTCCGCTGCAATGTGTGACCCCATCCAAACACTGGTCCATGGCATATACCTCAAGCCACCTTGCCCAAACTCAATAACCACGCGCGATTCGACATCAAGTTCCCAAAGTGCATTACCATAACCACGGAGAATCAAATGATGCAATGCCACACAAGCTCGAAAGAACATAACCAATACGCAATCAATCATGCAACACCCAAATACCCAATCTCGCTCAAATTCCGCTATAAAGCCCAAATAGAACCGCACCATATGTGCATATAACCAACGAATCACAACTCCCCGTAGCATAGAAGAGTAACTCACAGGTCATTTCAGAACACAAGTAAGCTCAACAACAACCAAATGGCACATTCCTCAACAATAACGCTATGGGGCCAACCAATCTGACTCGATGTAGAATACCCATCCTAATTGAGCCTACCAATGGAACCCCAAATCAACTCCCTACACCCACAATTAGATAAATAACCTTCCGAGAGCCCACGATGATTGAATCATAACACATACTATCCTCTGGCTAGCTTCGTCCATGACTTCACAGTCCACAACCATGAAACAATCTGCTCTTAAGAACTCCCGGTCTCCAAATCCATAGAATACACGAATCACCATATCTTATCCCAACTCCACCGCCAGAATGTCTAAAACATCTCTTATACATGATCATCCTACGAGGAATACTTCTAAAATTGTTCTGTGCCACATAGAAAAATTTGAATATCAGCAGTCGATCAACCAGGAGAGAGTCACAATACCAGTGAAGTATCCATAAATCAAAGCACATTGCCCCTTCTGAAATGTACACTCTCATCAGCAATACCAAATAGTAATATCATTTAACTAGTCATCTGAAATCGTCCATGCTGCCTAATAATTTATGTCCTTCCCTCCAAAACTGACATGTGACCTTGCACATGCAATCTCGATCCCACACAACACACCGCATCTACTATGCCATCCTGTGAAGAGTACAAGAATCTCATAATAAACTCTGAGTCACCAGCAGAATATATACCCGATCAGTCAGAAATCTTCCATTTGATCCCGTCCCGGAGAAAATCCCATTACGCAACATATTCCTCACGTTGGTAGGAAACATACTCCTCGAACCGTAGTAGAAACCATTGGAAACTCTTTGAAGCCCATTCGCACATAAACAAGCGGTTAGAACCGAATATCTCTAACTCAACCCAACCACGCAGGCCGCCATAACCTAAGAGCATTCCCACGAAACACCAGTAGAGACTAGCCACATCATAAGTACCCAAAGAACTGGTTATGTCTATTACTGTGATGATCCAACCAACTACCAAGTTGTCCTAGTTCTCCAAGTCCCTTACAAATTGCCTTCAAATTGATACTTCTCCCTACTAGAACACCACGATCCTTAACCCAAAATTTCACCACACCAGAGACCTTAGAATAAAACCACAATGCCCTAAGGCCCATAAGCCGCTGACTTCCCTCTTAAGCACCCCAAAGCACCACAACCGAGACACCCACTTTAAAGAGACCTTATGTGAACCTAAAACTGTTTCCTTCACCTTCTTGATACTGAAGCGTAGAATCCATAAGGATATAGAAATGCCAAAAGTCTCGGCACCATCCAAGGTAAATCTCAGTTTCTAGCCATATATATATCCTGAAGATTCCCAAATGCTGCATATAAATCTTGAATCAATTAGAACCATTCTCGTGAGTCATCCACTCTTCTCAAATCTCATAAACTAATCAAATGGACCGAACGACCTGTGCCCCATTTGCACACAAACACTAAGAAGTAATTCACACTTCTAAGTAACCGAGTAGATTCCTACTCCATGCGCACTACATCTCTCACCCATAACAATTCAAATCATTCCATGATTCTCATATACCCATAAAGCATAATACAACCCTTATCAAGAAATTCCTTTACTCGATCTCACCCTCTATAGACTCTACTAGACACTTGCTCATGACTTGTAGAACCTATAAACCTAGAGCTCTGATACCAGCTTGTCACGACCCAAAATCCACTGGTCGTGATGGCACATAACCCAATCCGCTAGGTAAGCCAACTAATTACTATCCAATTTCAATCATATTAATAAGACAATTAAACAGAAGAAATTATCTGAATTTTATACATTTCCCAAGGACTGGTAGTACAAATTATAAGCTTCTAAGAATAGAGTTTACAAAGCTGAAATGAAATAGATACATGATCTGTTTGAAAAGTACATAACAGAGTTTAATAGATCTAAGGCTACCACGAACAAGAGGCAGCCACAACAGGACGCAGGTACATCTTCAATCCAGCTCCCATCGAACACAGCAACATCAGCAACCAATATCAGCACGCAAGGTGCAGAAGTGTAGTATGCGTACGAGCGACCCCATGTACTCAGTAAGTAACAAACCTAACATTAGGTTGAAAGTAGTGACGAGCTAACGCAAAGGTCGGGTCCAATACCAATATTCCACAACAGTTCATAACAGCATGGTACAAGTAATAAAAGAGGTATCTCAGAAATAGAATGCTCAGCTCATTCACAGTTCAAGAAAAATATAGGCCTACTTTTCAAGTATCTTAGTAAAAACCCAAATGTTTTGCCGAAAATGCCAAAAATACGAGTAAGTTTGAAAATTGTGATTTTCCCTAAAATCCTTTCAACAACAGGTAAGATGTTTCATTTTCAGATAGCATGAGGAACGTACGTCTCTATGCCTACATGTCAAGATACAGGTAAAATCATAAATGTCACAAAAACTGGGTAGCAGAAGGAAATGCAACTTTATGCATGTACCTCAAGTACGCATGCCAAATGTAATGTATCTCGATGATAAGCTCATGTACTCACACTCTCAGAGTACTCAACCTCTCTGTCTCGCATTCTCTCTCACTATGCTCAATGCTCAGCACACTTAAACACTCAACGTTGTACAGTACCTGCTGCGGCATGCAACCCGATCCACAAATATATAGTCGATTGCGCTCACCGGGGGTGTGCAGACTCCGGAGGGGCTCCTACAGCCCAAACGCTATAATCTGCACGGATAACTCATGTGGTGTAGTATCAGTATCATAATCCGAACCGACAACTCACGTGCTATAGTATCAATATCAGAATCTACATGTACAACTCACGTGCTATAGTATCAATATCCTCACAATTAGGCCCTCGGCCTCACTCAGTCATCAATCTCTCCAGTCTCTCTCTCTCTCGGGCTCATAACTACATGAAACTAGCCCGAAAATGATGATTTGATGTATTAATAAACAATAACAGAGACTGAGATATGATATGCATATGAATGCGTATGACTGAGTATATAAAGTAATGAAAGCAAATAACTCAACAACAGAAATAATCTTAGTGGGTCCTAACAGGATAAGCATGAAGCCTAGACATGGTGTCTAACATGGATCACAGCTCAATAGCTCAAGTACGTAGAAATTTCATGATTACGAGTAAGACCAAGTAACTATATATTACCATAGAAATAGCGGAGTCACAATTCACATGGTGCACGCCCACACGCCCGTCACCTAGCATGTGCATCACCGCAACACCAATCACATAGCACATAATTCGGGGTTTCATACCCTTAGCACTAAGTTTAGAAGAGTTACTTACCTCGAACAAGCCAATTACAATACCGAGCAAGCCAAGCNTAAGCCAAATTCTACTACGGACCTCCAAATCACAATCCGGATGCGCTCCTAAGTCCAAAATCACCCAACGGAGCTAACGNGGATAAGCATGAAGCCTAGACATGGTGTCTAACATGGATCACAGCTCAATAGCTCAAGTACGTAGAAATTTCATGATTACGAGTAAGACCAAGTAACTATATATTACCATAGAAATAGCGGAGTCACAATTCACATGGTGCACGCCCACACGCCCGTCACCTAGCATGTGCATCACCGCAACACCAATCACATAGCACATAATTCGGGGTTTCATACCCTTAGCACTAAGTTTAGAAGAGTTACTTACCTCGAACAAGCCAATTACAATACCGAGCAAGCCAAGCGATGCTCCAAAAATGCCATCACACGCGTAGCGACCTCCGAACGGTTCAAGACTAGCCAAAAGCAACTCAAATACATCAAATAAAGCCCAAGGAAATAATTCCAAATGATAAAGATCGAATCCTTAATCAAAATCCAAAACCAGCCAAAATCAAACCCGGGCCCGCATCTCGAAACCCGACAAAACTCATAAAATCCGACAACTCATTCAATTACTAGTCCAACCATACTAGTTTCACTCAATTTCGACTCCAAATCGATGTTCAAAACTCAAAAATTCATATTATGA
Source organism: Nicotiana otophora (assembly GCA_000715115.1). Taxonomy (NCBI): domain Eukaryota; kingdom Viridiplantae; phylum Streptophyta; class Magnoliopsida; order Solanales; family Solanaceae; genus Nicotiana; species Nicotiana otophora. Next base: position 99,736 of record AWOL01S0014230.1, read on the forward strand.
AACTTTAGGCCAAAACCCCCAGTTTCCTCTTTAAAATTCATCAACCAAAAGCTAAAATTGAAGATAGATTCATGGAATATAACCAAAAAAGAGTAGAGAACACTTACCCCAATTCATATGGTGAAAATTACTTCAAGAATCGCCTCAATCCGAGCTCCATAGCTCCAAAAATGTAAAAATGGTTGAAACCCTCGAAATAGAGTACTTTATACTCCTGCCGAGACATCCTCATTAGCGAACACGGGAACACCTTCGCATTCGCGATGAACAAAAATATCAGCCACTGAAAATGCTCTATGCATTCACGGTACAAGCCTCGTGAATGCGATTCATACCGGAGACAGAACTAGGCGAACGCGGCCCAAGCCTCGCTAACGCGATGAAACAAGGTTCTCCAGTTCCAGCTCCCAGTTCAACTATACGCGAGCGCGATCCCCCATACGCGAACAGGAAGATGACTTGCCCCAACACTACACGAACGCAGGACATACTTCACGATCGCGAAGAACAATTTGCTGCTGCCATCAGAATACACTACGCATTCACGACACTTGCCACGCGAACGCGATGAAGGACCGAGACACCAGAAACCAGCAGAACACAGCAGTGGAAACATGAAGGAAAATGATCCGAAATCAATCTGAAACACGCCCGAAACCATCGGGACCCCGTCCAAACATACCAACAAGTACCATAACATAACACGGACCTACTCGAGGCCTCAAAACACACATAACAACATCGAAACGACGAATCACATCTCAATTCGAAATTAATAAATTTTGAAACTTCAAACTTCCACAACCGATACTGAAACCTATCAAATCACGTCCGATTGACCTCAAATTTTGCACACAAGTCACATTTGACATTACCCAACTTCCGAAATCAGAATCCGACCCCGATATCAAAAAGTCCACTCCCGGTCAAACTTTCTAAAATTTCAACTTTCGCCATTTTAAGCCAAATTCTACTACGGACCTCCAAATCACAATCCGGATGCGCTCCTAAGTCCAAAATCACCCAACGGAGCTAACGGAACCATCAAAAATCCAATCCGAGGTCAAATATTAAAAAGTCAAACTTAGTCAAACCGTTTTCAAATTTAAAGCTTCTATCTGAGAATCATTCTTCCAAATCAATTCCGAATAACCTGAAAATCAAAACTGACGATTCACATAAGTCATAATACATCATACGGGGTTACTCATGCCCTCAAATAACCGAGCGAAGTGTCAATGCTCAAAACGACCGATCAGGTCGTTACAACTATACAAAAAAATCCACTCTTTCTATTTGGGATGCCAGATGGATTCCCAATACACCCCACCTCAAGCTGCATAGAGGGGCCCCTTAACAAGAACGATCGAACAAAAAAAATCAGTGATCTTATTATTAACAATTCTTGGTCATTAGAAAAACTCTCCTTTGAACTACCCCTGATATTACTAGCAATATTAAAGCTATTGCCATTCCTATTAACCGCCCCAACGACTGTCCCATATGGGAACCAAACATTGATGGTAACTTTTCTATGGCCTCCTGTTACCCTCTCATAGATAATCCTACTCCCTCACCTAGAAGCTATAAATGGATTTGGGATACTCATTGTCCCAATAAAATAAAATATTTTCTCTGAAAATGCTATCACAATAGGCTACCCTCACGCTCCTATTTTTACCACATCAGTATGAATGTAGATAAAGGGTGCACTATCTGTAGGTCAGGTGAGGAGGACCTACCTCACATCTTTCTCCACTGTGTCATAGCAAAAAACCGCTGGCACTTCCTCAACTGGGATAGTACCGCTGCCATCTTCAATAACCATAACTGGGTAGATATAATTAGACATAGTAACCCAAGTGTTTCCTCGCACGGGATAAATTGGATTCATCTATTACCCTTCATCTTATGCAATCTTTGGTTAAACAGAAGCTACAACATAGAAAACAATTCCAAAAGAGGTATTTCTCTCCCTTACATTATTAACCAAGCTACTGAATATTACTACCTTACTAATAGGGAAAGTAACCACGAAAGAAAAGTCAGTTGTAATACGAACTGGAGAAAACCTCAAGCTGGCTGGTTTAAAGTAAACTTTGAAGGGGCATATGAATAGACGACCAACGGAATAGGTGGCGTTATACGTGATCATAACGGCCACTGGATTATGGGTTTCAACATGAAGGTGCAAGCTGCTTCCTATATTCATACAGAACTCCTGACACTTCATCAAAGCTTGGAATTTGCCATGGAAAAAAAATTCCCAATTGAAATCGAAACTGACTCAACCCAGGTATTAAATCTACTTGAAAATGGCCATTTAACTTACGACTCTCTCTTACATAATTGCAGGTGGTTGATATCTGTGAAGGAGAAGGAACTAGTGGTCCAGCATAATTTCAGGGAAGGGAATGAAGTAGAGACCTGCTAGCAAAGGAAGCTGCCAAGCAGGCCCCCATAAATAAGCTCGCATGTTTTGTTAACCCCCACCCTTTGTCGTGGCCAGGATGCTGGCGGACAAGGATGGAGGTTTTAGTAGGAAATTAGTGCTTGAAAGCACGTGTAGAACCCTTCCAAAGCTTGGTAATCTGAATGTCATAGACAGCATCTCCGCTATGTGTAATGATCCTTTGGATCCTTGTAACAATGTTTCATAGTATTGAATAAAAGTATCTACTCTTTCAAAAAAAAAAAACTATGCTCTGTACAACAGAGTAGAAATGATAACGATGTTGGATGCATGTAGTTCTCGACTTTAAAAAAGTTAACGTCACGACATGATAAAATGAACAATTATCTCTTTATAAACAAGCAATTATGTACTACATGACTTAGTATACATGTATGTACTACATGACTTAGTATACATGTGTAACGCACATGTTGAGAAACTAAATATATTAAAAATACAAAGATTCATGGCAAAATATCATTAGTCTTTTATCACGACCCAAAATTCAAAAAGGCCGTGATGACACCGGACACCACTATCAGGCAAGTCAACCATAATCAATTAACTTAATTACCCATTTTAGTATTTTTTTTGAAATAAAAATTTCTTTAATGAAATTGTAAAGATAAAACTCATAGAGTAAATGATAAATGTTTTTAGCAACTAAATTTCTAAACAATTCACAACCATTCTCAAAACCCGGTGTCACAAGTGCATGAGCATTTACTAGGGAATAAAAAAATAAAATATAGCATCTGTCTAGAATACAAATTAGACAGGAAAAATATAATAACCCTGAAGGACACTTTGTTGGTTGCGGATCGTAATACAGAATGCAGCTCACATATGTCCTCACAATTATTAACCACACCTCTGCGCCCACAGGGCCGCTATATATATATGTGCCTGCACAATAAAATGTGCAGCAAGTGCAGTATGAGTATGAAAACAACGTGTACCCCGTAAGTATCAAGCCTAATCTCGAAGTGGTAGAGACAAGATGGTCGACCTTGACACTCACTAAGGGTCAATAATAATAAGTAACATAAAAGCAGAAATATTTTTATCAACATGATTCACAGAGTTAACAATAATTTATTGAACCAGCAGAAATAATTAAATTACTTCAAATGCACAATTCTCAATATATTAATTAAATTCCTTCAATTCAAATAATTTTCAATTTATCAATTAATCTCATTTACAGGAATAGCAATTAATTCATTAACAAGCAGAGATAAATAAATTCTTTAAATCCCAATAATTTCTAATTTATCAATTAGCTTCACAAGCTACAATAAATTATCAAAGTATCGTGTAATTATTATTATTAGGCACGATTTTTGCCGAGGACGTTCGGCCCGATCCAGAGTGTCGTGTACACTACTGAGGGACATGCGGCGCGATCCATAGATGCATCTATCCTGCCGAGGCGTTCGGCCCGCTCCACAAGAAAGGAGGACATTTTCTTATGTACCTCCGGAATGAGAGTATGTTTATTATAAGATAAATTCGAGAAGGATGAACAATTTTCTTTTAACAATTAATTAATTTAAACAGAAATAAGCATATGAAATTTTTATCTTTTACTATCTCTCACTAACAATTTACGATATATATCAAATAATGTAATTAAATAACGGATATAATTTACACAAGTTATTCATGCTTTGAATCCTAAACTACCCGGACTTTAGCATTAATAGTTGCTACGCATGGACTCTCGTCACCTTGTGCGTACGTAGCTCCCACATTTAGCAATAATTATTAATTTAATTACCTATGGGGTAATTTTCCCCTCACAAGATTAGAAAAGAGACTTACCTCGTCTCAAAGTCCACTTTCCGATTACCACATCGCGTGAATTCTCGATTCGACGCCGAAAAATCCTAAACTATCCAAATATTATACAAACTAATTAATATATGCTAAATGATTCAAAATTTATCTATTAAATAAATTACCTTATACAAAATGGTAAAATTCTTAAAATTTACCCCGGGCCCACGTGCTCGAATTCTGGAAATGTTTAGATGAAAACGTTACCCATAATCTCAAGAACTTAAATATATAATTTATACTCAATTCTATAACTATTTTCGTAGTTAAAATCTCATTTTTATAAAAATCTAGATTTTTTACCTAAACCCTTGATTTCTAAGATTTACTAGTTATAATCTACCTATAATCTATGTATTTAACTCATGGAGTATGGAATTAACTTACCCTTCAATTGCTAGTTGAAATTTTCTCTCAAAAACTCTTAAATAGCCCAACAATAGATGAAAAATAGAAAGAAATGGACTGAGTTTTCGTCCATTTTAAGGTTCTGACCAGACAGGTTTTTTACACATGCGGAAGGAGTACCGCATATGCTGCTTTCACACCTGCGAAAATTCCTCGTAGGTGCGCATTTTCCTTCTTTTTCTGGTTCCGCACCTGCGAAAGAAATGCTCGCTTCTGCGCAAGCGCAGGTGCGCCCATCCCTTCGCACCTGCGCATTTTTCCGCTTTTGCGCACAAGGCCATCGCACCTGCGCGTTCGCAGGTGCGCCAAATGCTTCGCATCTACAATGGCTGGGCAGGTTTCTCTCGTTCACACCTGCGATTGGTGGCTCGCACCTGCGAGCTCGCACTTGCGGCTGTCCAAGCGCAGGTGCGATAAAGACAGTAGCTGGGAGCTTCAGTCCTCGCTCAAACATACCAACAGGTTTGAAATCATAAAATGGACTCGCTCGAACTCTCGGAACACATAAAACAACATAAATTCTAAGAATCAGACCCTAAACCAAATTGATTCAAACTTAGAAATTTCAAGTTCTTCAATTTACTTCCAATGCGCCGAAATATACTTAAACTGCTCGGAATGACACGAAAATTTGCGTGCAAGTCTTAAATCACTATACGGAACTATTCCCAAACTCGAAATTCCAAACGGACTTCAATTACTCAAAAACCTACTCCAAACCAATTTTAAAGAACTTTAAACCTTCAAATAGTTGATAATCACTATTAAGCGCCAAAACACTCTCGGGTTATCCAAAACTCGATTCGAATATACACCCAAGTCCGAAATCATCATACGAACCTATTGGAACCGTCAAATCTCGATTCTGAGGTCGTTGTTCACAAAATATTGACCAAAGTCAAACTTGACCTTTTAAGGTTAACTTAAGGAACCAAGTGTTCTGATTTCAACCCAAACACATCCAAATCCCGAACCAACCATCCTCGCAACTCTTAAATCATTAAAAACACATTCGGAGAGTTTTATTTAAGGGAATGGAGTTCTAAAAGTCGAAACGACCTGTTGGGTCGTTACATCTTTTTTACCTCTTAAAAGTAGAGTTCATACTAGACAAAACTGTCATTTATATTAATGTCCTAATACTTAAGAATGGTCATTTAATTAATTCTCTAATATTTAGAAATATTCATTTAATCATCTTCTAAATACTTAATAGAATATCCATTATCCTTTAATGAAACGCGCTTTCTATAAAATCAAAATACTAAACCGTAAATATACATTCTTATAAATACTATAATTAGATATAAATAACCTAATTTTCACGATTATGATACTATTTAACTTAACATCATATTCAATAAATATTTTTAAAATGATATAAAATAATTACATGTCATATATACACTTATTAATAGAAGATAGACGTGCAAACCGTATATTCTAAATGAACGAAAAAAGTCCCCTATCCATTTTTGTAGGAAGCTTATTCCGTAGGACTTTAAAATTCATTAAAAACAATTAAAAATGATAGCTTGATTATGTTAAAAGTCCTCTTTCGACCAACATTCATTATTTTCAGGAATATATATTTTTATTTAATTTTTTATTTTATAACTCAAATATATTATTAAAACTATTGATATAATTTTTTAACATCATATACTCATTAATGTAGGTATACATGCAAAATGTGTACCCTAAGATAAGTAAATAATAAATATAGATAGTAAAAATAATTTTTAAAAAACCTAAATAAAAGTGATAAATAAGTTTCTACTACAGCATAACTAGGTAAATATCACTTTTCGGAACTAGTTGAACTTTTTTTAAGTATGAATCACAGAACTAGTTCGCGTTCATTTTGGACTTCTTATCGGGGCCCAAAGGTCTAGTATGGACATGTGTTGTCACGGCCCATCGGGCCCACATATTATTATTCAAATTACATCACACAACACACAAAAATTTACACGGCGTGTCTCTCAAGGGATTGGTCTTGGCAAAATATTCCTGTTTTGACTGCTTTAGCAATATATGAATGCTTTTGACTTGAACACTATAGTTTTTCAATTTTTAAAGCTTTGAAATTCTTATTTGGTTGTGAAAAATAGAAATTAATGATTAACTATTGTTAAAATTATTTGAATGTTGATAATTTATGCTTAAATTTTTAGTTCAAATGCATATTTTAGTGATTTACTGTAAAAATTTCAAAACTTTATTGTTAGATCTTAGAAAGAGCTGAAGAAGACACAGTGGGTCTTTTTGATTTGGTGTTAATTGAATAAATTGTGAATTGAGGATTGTTTGTGTTGGTATTTGAAAGTTTTATTCCAAATTTGAGATCATTTGAGGTGGTTTGACCTAAATGCAAATTCGAAGAACACTTTGCTAAAATAACCCAAAAAAGTATGTTAATCGGGTAGATTTCGATGAATAACTTAACATATAGGCATAGTAAACATAGCATTAATTCTACCAACCTGTAAGAGAAATCCCTGAAGAACAAATTAAAGTATGACAATCGCTAGACTCCGATGAACAACTTAACAGATAGATTGAATAATAATAACAACAACTTTACCAATCCGGTAGAGAAATCCTGAAGAGCCAAAGTATGATAACAGAATGAACTTCGATAAACAATTTAATCTGGTAGAGAAACTTCTGAAGAGTTGTGTGCGTGTCTGGGAGCTTTTTAAATACCATCAATTTTAGGGGCATTCGGCTAAGACCAGCCCCTTGTGGGACCCTTTTCTTTTTGGTAAATAAATTTTTTTATTACCAGGGAAAGATATTCGTATACAAGTCGAAACAAAAAACCCTATATCATGATCAAGAGATTCAAGTTGTAGTAAACTACCCAAAAACAATAATTGAACTACTGATATCTAGCTATGCTTTAACTTGTATCTCCTGTTACAATAGTCAGATATATCAATTCATTGTTCCTAGTTTGCTTTCAATCTTCACCTTGCCTGCACCTCGCGCATGTATATCTTGGACAATTGATCTTGTCAGACATTCAACATCTCCCTTCTTGATTTGAAAAACTCTAAGATTCCTCTCTTACGAAATGGCATAACCACATGCACCTATGGTCAGTTTGTATATATCAACACTACTACTTTTATCTCTAGGTCACTCTACTAAGCTTTCCCAGCAAGTCTATTGAATGGGATACGAAAGATTGCTATTCATATCTCTTAACCCGTTCTTGTTCCATATTCCATCCCATTTGCTTCCTACTTATCCCCTGCCATTTTAATAATCTGCTCCACACACTTTCTGAATATTTGCATAGAAAGAATAGGTGTTCTCTGGATTTATTCTAAACTTCACATAGAGGACACATGCCATATTTCTCACAATACCCCATTTTGCAAGCTTGTCCTTTGTATATAACTTCCCATGAGCTATCAATCGCGATATAAAGATCCACTCGGGGCTTCCAACATTATTACATACGATCTTTCTCCACGAGACTTTCTGGAAATTCTCTTGCAGTTGGTGATATACTTTTTTTTTATAGAGAATGAAGTCATTCCTATTATATCATCAGGCAAGTAACCAGCATTTGCAATGTAGTCTTTAGCCTTCAAGATTTTCCTCACCATCTAGGATGCTTGAGTTGGATTTATGTCCCATATAAGAATTAATAATTTTTTAAAACTATAACGTATTCTTAATCATCATCCTTTATAAATAAGCTACTATTGAACTAGTCAAGAAACTAGTGACTACAGTTGATGATTCAATCTCATCATATTCGTGGTAGTATATAGAACTCGAATGGCTGATCAATGTTGTGTTCGTTTGAGTGATAAGGTTAGCTCTGACCCAAAACTTATGTGAAAGTGGTACTACCATCATAAACATAAACATCACTTTAACATTTCTCTATTCTTTTAAATCCGAGTTAAGATATATATGTTGAATGAATTCACAATAAATACTAAAAGATTCTTCTATATTTTATTTCTCTTATCCACTATTACCTACTAGGGACATTCAAATCGAATCGAAAAATCGCACCAACCCAAAAAGTCAAATCAAAGTAATTAAAAAATCCGATTATGTTTGGTTTGATTTTGTTTGGTATTAAATAAAAAAATCTGAACCAAATCGATATATAAATATATAATTCTTCTACATACTTTTAAGACTTTATATACAATTTTCTTTAAAAAATATCTAAAAATATTTGTGATCCTCTCATGAGATGTAGTATTTATAATAAAATTATGAAGTGCATCTATTGTTATTTACTTTAAATAATGATTTGGATCATTACTATCTCATCAAGTATAATTAAAACGTGTCAATCTCTTTGTTCTGTCATATTCGTATGTCAAGATCTATTAAACTCTTATATTTTTTTGAATTTGAAAATGATATTTAAAATTATATAGAACATAATATTATTTAGGTTTCATACTGATTTTGTGTTTAGTTGTTAAATTCGGTTAACCTTGAAAGCATATACCAACGAAAACTTATTGTTAGACGACTAAGAAAATAATTATCATATGTTACTACAAAAATTCTCCCATAAGAATATTTTAATAGATTATATATTTGTCAAGATTTTTAATTTTTACTTAATATATATTCACTTATCAAAACTTTATTTATAACTTTAATAAAGTAAGATTGAAATAATATTCATGTATTAAAAAAGTTTGAAAAATCCGACAAAATTGAATCAATCTAAACCGATATAATTGGTTTGGTTCGACTTTGATAAAAATTGAACAAACCCGGCTCATATACACCATCACGAACCTATTCTATACAAATAAAAAGTCGAAAAGTGAAACAACAGATTTATCAATTTTGGACTAGAAGTAATTATTTATAGAAAGATGACATAATTTACAACATAAAAAGGGACAAATGACCCGGGATGGAGAGATAGCAATGTAGTGGAATAGTATTATTTTTTGGTTAAATAGGGGATTATATATATATATATATATATATATATATAACAACAAGACTAGAAAATACACTACAAAGCACTGTTAGTGTCGGGGTACTGTAATTCCCTCATTACTGCGATGTTTTGATATACTGTATCAACATTACATGCCAAAAATTTCCTAACAACTTCAGTTCCTAGGATGACTGCACAAAATACATTATTTGCAAATATCGGAGGAACTACTAGTAAGCTGAATCTTCCCAAAANTAGTGTCGGGGTACTGTAATTCCCTCATTACTGCGATGTTTTGATATACTGTATCAACATTACATGCCAAAAATTTCCTAACAACTTC
>AWOL01S0014231.1:19501-50644 GCA_000715115.1 Nicotiana otophora
ATATATATATATATATATATATATATAAAAAAAAATTGCCCAGCGTTTAACTTCCAAAATAATATTATAAATCTATCTATACTATATTAAAAATACAAAACCCCTATCGAAATGTTGTTCGCTTTTTTTACCCTTTAAAAATAGATTCCGCACTAGACAAGATAGTAATTTGATAATTTTTCTAATACCTAGGATTCTTAAATCAACTAAAATTTTACTTTTAAATATAACCTTATTTGAACTACTTAAAGAGTCCTAATATTAAAGACTTTAAAATTCACTAAGAATGTGATATAATGTTAGAGATATTCACGTGATTTAAAGTTGGAAGCTAAAATGATTTATTTTTGTAAGTCAAAACCAAGTTTGTGTGGGTTTTAGGTTGTGCAAATATTATAAAATGCTAGAGTCATGCCAAAAACAGGAGACAAGCATTTATACAACAATTCATGTACGTATTTTCAAAACTTATCTTTCTCTATTTTTTCCTCCAAACTTATTAATTTTTTCAATAAGTATAATTTCTTTTATTTGTGGTGTGGATATACGCATGTTTTTCCTGAGGCTTGGATATGATAATATATTTTTATAAATTATCCATCTGTAGAATTTGAGATATGAAGTTACTTATGTATAAATTCTTTTTTGAAGAGTCAATGAATAAAAGGTAGAGGTACAATTATTACTTCAAACATGTTTGTGCTTTAATTTTAAAATCGATTTCTTCGGAGTATGCTCCTTTAGATAATTTTTTTATGTATGAAATTGTTGAGTTCCTTGAGTTTAAAGACCTCTTTTCCGACGGAGCAAGCTAAGGTGATCATCTCGATGGATAGTTATTGACAAGAGATTTAAAAAATATGTCGAAGCGTATTATATAATTTTTCCTTATGAGATTGCAGACATAGAGTTATTTCGTTCAAGGTCAAACACATTCCTTTTCTTCTTTATGGTTCCAAATTTTCTATTGTCTTTTGCATAGGCTTTATTATTTTGTAAAGTATATGTGTGCAATTCCCGTACCTTATAATACCTTATAATACAATTATAAGGTACAGGTGAAAGAAAGCTATATGATGGAAAATAAATGGATAATTCCATTATACAAAAATGGCCAGTCATATACAATAAAATTATCTCACGATTTTAATCTCCATTGGAGATAAATTATCAATGTTAATAAGATATTTCAACATTAAATAACTTTTGATAATTATTGAATAATAATTCTATCATATAATATAGACATATGTTTTTCGAGTATTCATGCCTTTTTAGTAACATTCTATAATATGGGTAGTATTCAATAAGATATGAGAGGAACTATGTAGGGTACAATTTCTTCCTTTATTGCATTAACTAAATAAAATAAGTATTTATGATTTTCTGGAACTTAATTTTTTTTCTTACAATATTATTGTATAACTCAAATTTATTTTTAAATAATATTAAAAAATTTATTCATTTTCTTGAGATAAACGTGCAACACGTACTTAAAAATTATATTATTATTATTATTATTATTTATCTATCTATATTATTATAAAAGACTAAAACTAAAATAAAATATTAAACAACTTTTTTATTCTTTAAAAATAAAGTTCACATTAAATATTCTTATACATTATATTCGTAGTATTTTGAAGAGTTAAAAAATAATAATTTTTTAGGACTCAATGAACAAAAAACTCTGGATCCCTACTTTCTTGATTCTTTTATCTTTAACTTTTCTTCTGATATTTATTTTATAATTAAAATATATTTTAATAATATTTATTTTTGCGATGTTTAAAAAATTATATTTATTGGTATTAGGTACACGCGCAACGCGCGTATACTAAGACTAGTTCTAATAAGAAGATGTGTGTTCAAATTCAAATATTTATATTACAAAAATGTGCTTCACATTCCCTTTAACTTAAAAGTTAGGATTCTCATATGCTTCCAACCCTAGAAATTTGATGCAACATGATTTTTTTTCTAAACTTACAAAAACATAAAATTATGACAAGCCTCCAATAAGATAACCTTATCCAACGTAGCCAATGAAAATCAGCCACGTAAGAACAAAGGAAAAGATACCAAACCCCCAAAGCTCAATTTTCCACCTCTCAATAAAAATCCTCTCAATCTAAGTTCCTCTTTCCCCTCTCAAAATCACATCATTTTACCAATACCACACTCTTAAATTTTAGAAGGGGGAAAGAAAAAACTTGAGAGCAAAAAATAATGGCTTCAACTTCACTAGTTTCAATGGCAATGCCGCTAACTTACACAAACCAAAAGAAGCAACCAATTATTGAAGCTTTTTTTAAGCCATTGCCAATTAGGCCATCAAAACAAATTGCAACAAATTCAAAACCAATTGTTGCTAAGTTTGTAGTGAAAGCTTCACTTAAGGAAAAGGTAGTGACAGGGTTGACTGCAGGTGTACTTACAGCATCAATGGTTGTACCTGATGTAGCACAAGCTGCTGATGGAGTTTCACCTTCACTCAAGAATTTCTTGCTTAGTATTGTGGCAGGTGGGGCTGTGCTTACTGCAATTATTGGTGCTATTATTGGTGTTTCCAACTTTGATCCTGTTAAGAGGAGTTAAAGTTGTTTAATTTGTGTCTCTTTAATTGTGTCTATATGATGTTAAATTAATTTCCAGTAATTTGTGTATGTTTACATGACAATTAATTAATCCATTGCTTTTTTCGAATTATTAATTGATCCCAAACACACTATCCGACTATTTCAAATTCGTGTTGCGTAAGGGGTCACTAAAGTGCTGAAAATTTCTGATAGGGAGCGCTACCCTTTATTGAGCCTAATGTAGGTGCGAAATAGTCGACCATAAGATCTATAATTGAGGATTGATGGATTTTATCTATTCTACTATACTCCTTGCTTGACAAGGTGGGTTGCTCTGATTTTTTGACAAGGTGGAATTCATTAGCTATAATTTTGTTAGCTATAATTTTGACAAGGTGGGTTGCTCTGATGGTAAGCACCCTCCACTTCCAACCAAGAGGTTGTGAGTTCGAGTCACCCCAAGAGCAAGGTGGGAAGTTCTTGGAGGGAAGGATGCCGAGGGTCATTTGGAAACAGCCTCTCTACCCCAGGGTAGGGGTAAGGTCTGCGTACACACTACCCTCCCCAGACCCCACTAGTGGGATTATACTACAGGCATTTGCATTTATTACTTATCTAAAAAAATAACAATTCAAATTAAATGTTAACAACTTCCAGCAATGTGGATACATAAAGAAGATTCAGGTAAACATGCACGCAATTTGAATGCAAAAGCACAATATTTTATTGTTTTGTGATTTATATTCTACTCTCATTGTCAAAAATCCAAAAGATTTCGACTTCTCTGCACCGAAGCTACTCATCAAAAAGATCAAATTCTAGGGGCATTATTCTATAGCGCAGCTATAACACCGACAATGTTATATGGTAGTGAATGTTGATTGTTAAAGTCTAACATATTCACAAAATAATCGGTGCAGATATGTGAATGCTAAGATATACGGTCATACATAATTAGATAAGATAAAAAATCACCACATTCGCCAAAATGTGGAAGTTACACGTATTGAGGATAAAACGAAGGAATGTCGCTTGAGATAGTTTCGTCATGTCTTGCGTCACCCTACATATGCACCGGTTCATAGATATAAAATTATGGTAAATGAAGATATAAAAATGGTACGAGATAGACCTAAAATCACGTTTAAAAAAAGTTGTCTCGAAAGACCTACAAATTCTTAAAAGCAATGAAGACTTAGCTAGATTCCACCACGTCCTTCAATGACAATTCAAACTTGTGTTATTAACTTCAAAACCGCTTGTGTTTGATTACTAAATAGTGACTGCTCGTACAAAAAGGTGCAAATCATATTTCATCCCATTTTAACGGCGGAAATTAAGTGAACAAATACAACTTTACAAAGAAAATGCAGTGGTTTTAATATGACTAGTTTTCGAAGATTTCACAAAGTTTGGTCACGTATAACTACAGGTAATAAACTCCAAATAACAAGACAATAACTTGAATCTGACAGAATATACACCCAGCGAAAGGGTTCTGCAAATCTTTAAACAGAACAGAGCTAATGTTTTTGGAACTCAACAGTAAGGGGACTGAGTTACATATTCTTCAATTGAGTCAAGCTGAGGATTTGTTCCATCATGTCCAATAAAATTTAAACAGAACATAATTCCCAACTAATGAACTAAACAACAACACCCCCAAAAATAAAGTCAAAATAAGGGTAGATTCAACCATTAATAGAATAGAATAAAAATCTTATTAGGTGCATTAGAAAGATAGTCATATAAAGTAACGGATTTCCAGACATGTTTAACAGTACCCAAAGATGAACGAAAAAAGAAGAAAAAAAAACTAAAACTTGACTTATAGATGTAACATTCAGAGATTATTCAGCGAGAGGCAAGTGAGATTCGCTGTCTACATAACTGGGACTGGGATAGGAATATCAGTTGGCAACATTGTTGGCACTACGTCTGGCACCACAACCGACGTTCTGATGTAATCTTCTTCCTCCTTGGGAGAATGTATTGTGACAAGATCTGGAAGAGGAGTTGTTGGACCTTGCTTTCCTTTTGGATCCCAATCAAGCATGATCTTAACCTTGATGCCAAGTACACCCTGTACAACTCAAAAGAACGGAACACATCACAAGACAACAATGACGATAAGAAAAATAAAAGAAATCAAGAAAAGAAAGCAAGCCCCCAAAGCTTCGGTAACCATGCGCCACTGGAATTTCTTGGTCGCGAGAAAAAAGAATAAGGAAAACAAAGCGAACGACTTAGCAAGACCGAGGAAATCACTTGCTTGGAACCAACCTGTCTCATGAGAATATGTCTTACAGCAGAGTCAATATACTCCTTGACTGGCTGACCGGAAGAAATCATATAACCGTCTTTGAACTTCATAGATTTAGCACGCTGAGCCCTTAGCTTTCCACTAACGATCACCTGTTTAATAAATCAATCAGGTGTTACTACTCTGTATCTGAGGCGTAGTGAGCAGATATATAGTGCATTGCAGTAGCATACCTCGCATCCCTTGGCTCCACTCTCCATTATAAATCTCAGAACACCATAGCATGCCCTGATAATAAAAATTCAAAGAGCAATTTAGAAAATGAAATGTAAACCACATTAAACCACAGAACATTGATCACAAAAAGAACTAAGAAAACAAATTCAAGTATGTCTGGAGTATTTTTAGGATTGGAAAGCATAAAAAAGTGACAAGGTTCATGGGGCTTGACGCGAAGAGAGAAGTGAAGCACACAATTTATGGAAAACTTAAAAGTAGTAAGCACCCATGAAATTAGTATACAAAAAATTAGATTGCAATTAAAATAACTATTTCAGTATCCAATTTATAATAAAGCTGATATAAATCCAACTTCTAAAAGTTGAGAGTAAAAGAAGCGCCTGATTCTCGTTGGATCACTTTGTTCACCTTTCTTTAAACTTCTCTAATGTGAACGGGTTCACCCGTGAAGCCATCATCCCTCGCTTTTCATTGCTTCATCGCTTGCTGTGAAAAACTGATGGCTTCAATACGTTGTATGTCGCAACCCAAGGACAGATGTGTATATATTTACCAGAACACCACTCACAACATTTTTCGAATAGCTTCAGTTGACAGTCATCTTCTGACACAAACTCGGCACTAAGTCAACCTAATTGCGTTACAGATGCTCAACTTGAGGAATTAGCTCGGGCTCAAAATAAGGTCACCACTCAAAAAATCATTATGAATAACATATACTTGATTTTATAATGGTGATCTAGACCAGCTTACGCGCATCTACACTATTCCACCAAGTACCAGCTACTTCCTACCAGCACACGTACCGGGTGACCGCCCGAAAGGGTTAAGCAAACAAGCTCTTCAGTTGTCCCTTCAGTTCCACACATAGCTTTGAGTCTATATGACCAAAGCTTCAGAAATTGGAACGATATGAGCATTTTGACAACTTCATCATCAGAGCTTTAAGCACAAACAAGAAACCTAGAGAATAAGGTGAAAGAATTGAGCTAAAAAAGGTTTAGCCGGATGGGAAGAAATCACCTATTGTTTTTCGCCTCTACTGGAATTTAAACCCTGGTCTCCATTGATATTCACCCACTTCGTTGACCCTTGGTTCCATTTTGAACAACATATACTTATTTCAAGTTTAATCACAATACAAGCTATGTTCTATTAATTACCAATGTTCCTCTCTAGATAGTGCATAAAGACAAATATTCCACAAGGATGTTTGCATAGAGGACTCTAGTCGTCATCCAACACAAAACTGGCACTAGAACATTTGTGGATAACATACGCAGAAAAAAAAATTATGCACAAACCCAACACCCTTAAAAGTTAATAAGTCCCAGTAAAGTGGACTGGAAATAAATAAAAAAAGAGAACATTGGACTGAAATACACATGCAGAGATTGTCAAATATTACCAGAGAAAGGCAATGCAAAAACAAAAGATAGTATTAAGCATACTAGAATTTCTCATAAAAGAAAACACTGGAACATCACATAAAGTATCAAAGGACCAAGAACAATCAATTTTGAAGCAAATGTAAACTCGTAGATAGACTGAACACCTACCTCCTAACAGCGAGACCACCAAGTAGCTTGTAACGAAGAGATTCGGCCTGAGCAACGGCACAAAGCCCTCTGTTGTTAACCTTCTCTGCATATAGCTCCACAGAGTTCTCTTTAAACTTGAATCGCTTCTGGACAACTGATGTCAATTCCCGAATCCTCCTTCCCTTCTCACCTAATACAATACATGGACCCAATGTAACAAATAACAAAAAATGATCCTAATCGAGTCAAAATAATACCAACCAGAACTTCATCACATACAGACACTGGGACACATTCTTTTCAGCAAGAGGATAAGGACATGAGTTGAAGGGAAACTATTTAGTGAGGACAATAACTTACTATAAAATGAATAAAACGCAAATGTAAATGTCAAATTTTCTCTCTTAGTTCTTGTTCTTTTGGGTCAAAAGTCCAAAAACACTATCCTACCCTTACTTTCTTGTTCTTTCTTTGAAATCCAAATGTCACAAAGATGCAAATTTTTTATCATTCTCTCACCCTCCCCATCTTATCTCTTTTGTTTGTCCCCCTTCTCTGAATGGTCAATGGTCGACATACCTTTCTTCCCCTCAAATTTACAAGGCAAACTACATGGCAACTAAAAAAGAATCGAAAGGCACAAAATTAATTTCAAACATATTTTATAAGTCCAATCTTAAAATTTTGCATAGAAGAGATGGCAAGAACGATGATGTCATCAACATAAAATCCAACCAAAATCATGATGAAAATTTAGAAGTTGTTAATGAAATTTTTTTTTCATTTGTTCTAGTTTATGAGACACTATTTACTCATTACTAAGTTTTAAGAAGAATGACACATTTTTGTATTTGGGAACAATCTAATTTTGAACTTCCTATTTTCGCCCTCAATTAGAAGCTTTTATAGCCACAAAATTGTTATAACATGTTTAAGACCAGAAGTTTCAAATCTTACAGCCACAAATGTTATAGCATGAATAAGACCACAAGTTTCAAAAGTCTTTTAAAACCACATCACATAAAATTGAAACAGGAGGGAGTAACTGATACTTTTTTGGGGACCGAAACCATACATAGAACAAAGAAAGACAACAGAAATATCAAACAATGAATGCAATTTTCACGTTAGCCACCAAAAGCATAACCTTCAACACAGAAAATAGTTGAAATAAACCCAAATTAGAGTTATCACCTAATACGTTCTGAGTACGAGTGGCTCTGATGATGATCTCAGTCCTCACAGGAGTGACTCTAACCTCAACTCCAGAATATCCATCCTCAGCCAACTCACGTGTCAACACTTCGTTAAGCTCCGCAAAGAAGACACCATCTGCAACAAACTGATTCACAAACACCTCCAATCTTAAGTGTTACAGTAAACGAACAACAGTATATTGCAATTTAACGAAACACTTAAAAATATCACTAACCTTTCGTTTTTTGCTAATCTGAGTAACCGGAGTATCCATTTTCAAATTTTGTCACCTAAATTGGGACGAAAGGGTATAATTTAACAATTTCAAGCCATTAGAAATCAACAGGAACAGTGATATCAATTTATTTGAGTAATTAAGGCAATTAACATCGATAAACAAATACGAAAGTATCACTTACAATTTTCGAAACGGCCGGAAAAAGAGAACGTGAAGATTTTCGCAGCTAAAAACAGCACGTCTATGGCGGCAGAGGAGGGTTTAAGAAGAAATGTTAGTTCGAATCTGGGCTCGTTTCTGAAGTAGCCCGTTACAAGGATGGGCTTGGGCCGAGGTCCTTTTTCTCCAATTGGTTCCAGTTATTTTTTGAGAAAATATACTATATAGTCGTTCTCAAAATAATAGTCGGAAATATATATTTTTTTTTAATAATTTTTTTTTATATATGTACACATTTCTATATATTATATACAAAAAATATATAAATTTTATATACTTTTTCGGCTACTAGATATAAATAATTTCGGCCACAAGCTAAAAGTAATCTTTGCCCTTATTTTTTTTGGCAAGTTATACATTTGGCCGGTCGGCCAAAAGTAATTACATCCACTAGTCAGTATACAAAAAATATATACAATTATGTATAAAAAATATATATTTTTTATATATTATACATTAATATATAAAAAGTATATTTCTCCAGTTACTAATTTTTAGAGCGCCTATACTATATAATTTATCCTTTTTTTATAGATATATTAAGTACATCTGAAATGAGTTCCAAGGCTATTTGTGCACTTCGCCTCATTTTAACATATTCAAAATGGAAAGTTATACACTTAGCCGTTTGACCAAAAGTATTTATATTTGCTAGTTGATATACATAAATCATACTAATTATATATATATATGTATATGTATATATATGTATATATATATATATGTATATATATATATATATGTATATATATGTATATATATATGTGTATGTATGTATGTATGTATGTATTATACATCTGTCGGCTATTTTTTGGGTTATGCGACTATTAACTTAATTTTAAAGAAGGAAAAATTGCTGCAAAAATTAATTGAATACGATAAGGTAAAGCAAATTTCAAAAATCAAATCCATATTATCTATGGCTTTTTTTCCTTCTATAACTAGAACTTAGTTACTTGCTTTCCTTCTATATACCTCTCATATTATAAAGGGGTATACTTTCTAATACTTTCCCAGCATAGTAAATTCAAACTTCAACCGTTATTGTGCTTTGAAGATTGAGGCATCTTCAAAGTATGAGATTTTAATTTGTGTTGCATGAGAAAGAATCATAATCATATGTACTACATTTGGAAACCTAGTACCTTAGACTAAGAATCGTCGCTTAATCCTAAAATGAGGTATTTGATTGACAAGGTTGCTCTATTGGCACTCAAATCAAATCCTTTACATTTCAAGATTATTTGTTTGTTGGAAAATTTATGTAACGACTTGACTTATCGTTTTAAGAATTTACGCTCCGTTCAGCGACTTAAGGTCTCGAGAAGTTTCGTAATATATATTATGACCCGCGTGTGTGATCGAGTTTGATTTTCGAAAGATTCGAAATTTAATTTAAAGAACAATTCTCATTTTTTTGAAGCTTAAATGGAAAGAGTTGATCAGAGAATTGACGTTTGAGCAAACGACCCCCGAATGGAATTTTGATGATGTCAATAGCTTCGTATGGTGATTTTGAACTTAGGCGTATGTCCGGAATTTGATTTGAAAGTCCGTAGGACAATTCGACGCATTTTGGCGAAAGTTGGAAAATATAAGATTTTTGGAGAGTTCGACCGAAGGTTGAATTTTTGATAACGAGGTCGGATTTTAATTCCGAAAATTGGAACAGCTCCATTATGTCATTTATGACTCGTGTGCAAAATATAAAATCATTCCGGATTGATTTGATATGTTTCAGCGCAAAATATAGAAGTTCGAAGATTTGAAAACTCATAATTCGATTCGATGTACGATTCGTAATTTTGGCATTGTTTGACTTGATTTGAAGCCTCGACTAAGTTCGTATTGTATTTTGGGACATGTTGGTATAATTGGTTGAGTTTCCGAGGGCAACAGGTGGATTTTGGGTGGTTAACGGATCCATTTGGATTTGAAGAAAGTTACTGGAATTTCTGGGCAGCAACTGATGCTTTCGCTTCTACGGAAGCTTCATCGCAGAAGCGAGGTCGAGCTCGCAGAAGCAACTGGGAAGGGGTGCTGGACAGAGGTCGCAGGTGCGACGCATTTTGCGCACCTCCGTGATCGCAGAAGCGGAATGAAGCAACTGGGGATGGCTTCGCAGAAGCGACATCGCAGATGTAAAATTTCTTTCGCAGATGCGAGCTTCTACTGGGGCAGTGTACTGTGTAGCTTTGCAGATGTGCATTTTGGCTCACAAAAGCGAGTCCGCAGATGTGACAAATCTGCCCGCAGGTGCGAAACTGGGCAGAAACTTAAGGACCAAAAAATGATCTTTTCGTCATTTTCGATTGGATTTTTGGAGCTCGGTTTTGGGGCGATTTTGGATGAATTCTTCACGACTTCGACTTGGGTAGATATTCTATATCCGAAAGTGATTATATTTCATAAATCCATGGTTATATTCATCGTTTAATTCGGATTTAAATGAAAAAAATTGAGATTTTTGAAAATCTCTTCAAGAACAAAAATTTAAGATTTGGAGGTAGAGTTGTTATCAAAATTTGATAAAATTAGTATTGTTGAACTCGTATCAGAGTGGGTGTTCGGATTTTGTAAAAAATCTGTCGGGTTCTAAGAGGTTGGCCCCACGTTGAATTTTTAGAATAAAATTTTAAATCGACGTTATATTAGCCGGAATTGGTTCCGATGGATTTTAGTGAAGTTATACAATTAATTTGAATAGGTTTGAGATGTCCGGAGTATTAATTCAAGCAAGACAACTATTTTGGAATATCGGCATAACTTCAAAAAGGTAAGTATCTTGCCTAACCTTGAGTGGGAGAATTACCCCTTAGGCATTGAGTCTTATTTGGAAATTGTGTGATTGAAAACTATGTACGCGAGGTGACGAGTACGCACTCGGTTTATATGTGCAATTTATACCGGTTAAAAAAAATTGTAGACGCCATTATATATTAGATTGAAAAATTATTGAAACATATTAAATTCTTTATTTGTCATATCTCGTTCCTTGTTTGTCGAGTTTGTATTTTATATGATAATTTGGGGCGATTGCCACTTGGATTCTATGTGAATTCTGTGTGTTTGTTGATTTGATATTTCTTGGAATTAATTTTATTATGAATTTTTTATCTGCAAATAATTAATTAAATAAGCTTAAAAGAAGCGTTAATATATTTATCAAAAATTTGGATTAAAAAAAAGTGTTGTCCTATGCTGAGTTACTTTTCCATATCTATTGTTTTTGAGATTTTTTATACGTTGTGTGGAGCCTTGGGCTATTTGCTTTGAAATTAATTGATTTTTGTTGTATATCTTTGGAGCTCGTTGTGGCAGGTGGGCAAATTATGATATGAATTGTTGTATTGTGTTGTCGTTTAAACACTCTCCTTGATGTTATTTATGCTTCCTACCTTGCTTGTTAATGATATACATATATTTGGTAAGGAAGAGTATAAAGCACGAAGAGTGATGCGGTGCCATTTGAGGGTGTAAAGCACGAAGGGTGATGTGGTGCCATTTGAGAGTGTAAAGCACAAAGGGTGATGCCGTGCCATTCTTAATATGCACGAAGGATAATGCCGTGTCATTTCATTTATATTATCATGTGAGGATGAGAGTAAAAGCACGAGGGATGATGTCGTGCTATTATTTTTATATTATCATATGCTCATGGCACGAAGGGTGTTTCCGTGCAGGAGAGGACAAGAGACATATATTATATTGTGATATCTTTTCATTGTGTATACATTCATGCCTTTATCTTGAGCTGTTATTGTGCACCTATGTTTTCTATGTGTTTTGTAGTCGTTGATGCTTCCTGTGTGCCTTCCACTTTATTTCTTTTATTGTTATTGGCATTTCTCCACCTAGTTGGTACTGTTATATGTATGCACGGTGAGAAAGAGATAAATGCACGAAGGGTGTTGCCGTGCCAATTGATTTGATTTACATATATATATATAGAGAGAGAGAGAGAGAAAGAGAGAGAATGCGACAAGTGCACGAAGGCATTACTGTGCCATTCGATATGATATGTTAAATATATTTCTCACACTAGGAAAGTTAAATTAGGTGTCACATGGTGACTTTTACTCGAAAGAATTATATTCGAAAGGTATTTATTTGAAAGAATTATATTCGAAAGGTATTTACTTGAAAGAATTATATCTGAAAGATATTTATTTGAAAGAATTATATTCGAAAGGTATTTACTTGAAAGAATTATATCTGAAAGATATTTATTTGAAAGAATTATATTCGTAAGATAATTATTTGAAGGAGTATATTCGGGATATATTTAATTGTACAGATTATATTCTAAAGATTTTTATTTGAAAAACTCATAGATAAAAGATGTATATTTTGAAGGACTTGACTAATTGACGGTACTTGTGTTTATTATTCGTTTGAGCAATATTTATGGTGTTCATGTTACCTTGTTGTTTATGTCACAGGTTGATTATTGTTGCCATCACTGCTATTTGTTTTCTATTATTTTGTATGTTATATTGCACATGTTATTTGACTAGTGAGTGTCTTGACTGTACCTCGTCACTACTCCACCGAGGTTAGTCTTGATACTTACTGGGTAACAACTGTGGTGTACTCATACTACACTTCTGTATATTTTTGTGCAGAGCCAGGTATTGGAGATATCGGACTTGGGCAGAGTCAGTGTGTTGATCACAAGGATTCAAGGTAGAACTGTTTGGTCGTCGCAGTCCTTTGGAGTCTTCCCATTTTATTGTACTGCTAACTTTTATTCGAACAGTATTGTATATTCGATCCTTGAGATCACTTCATGTATTCAGTTAGAGTTCGTGATTTAGTATTACCAGTCTTGGGGGGTTGTTATAATTATTTTACTGTTGGTTTCGATTAAAAAAAAAAAGGGGGCTTGAATTGTTATTAAAAATCGACTTACTTAGTCTTAGAGACTAAGTGCCATCACGACGTCTGTGGTGAGATTTTGGATAGTGACAATTTACCACCTCGATGTAGGTATGTATAGATTTTTTTTAAAAAAATCCTGAAACATAAAGAAATTGATTTGAGTACCACTAAAGAAACCTTGACAATCAATACTTCATATGATAAGGTAAAGCAATTTTCAAAAACCAAATCCATATTATCTATGGCTTTTTTTTTTCTTCTTTAACTAGAACTTAATTACTTGCTTTCCTTCGATATACCTCTCATATTATAAAGGGGTATACTTTCTAATACTTTCCCAACATAGTAAATTCAAACTTCAATCACTTCTCTTTCTTCAATAGTTTTTTTGGCTTCGTTACAGTTTTCATCTGATGTACCTTTCGAGATATTATCTCAAACCTTCTTAGAAACACTAGATGCATGTAAAGTAGTAAGCAAAACATGGAAAGGATTTGACATATAAATCAGGTTTCATGCAGGTATATATATATTGTCGAAGAACCAACAATATTTCAGGTTACTCTA
The DNA here is from genome assembly GCA_000715115.1 of Nicotiana otophora. Taxonomy (NCBI): domain Eukaryota; kingdom Viridiplantae; phylum Streptophyta; class Magnoliopsida; order Solanales; family Solanaceae; genus Nicotiana; species Nicotiana otophora. The sequence continues at coordinate 33,227 of AWOL01S0014231.1, forward strand.
TTCAAGGTATAAAAAATTGTAAGTACATCTTAGGATTTGTTTCAAGGACGGATGCTTGAGGAAGAATTTATTACATCTTCTCATTGAAGACTTAGAAATTTGAAGATAGATTTTCAACCGTTGTTGTGCTTTGAAGATTAGACAAGGTGGGTTGCTCTGATGGTAAGCACCCTCCACTTCCAACCAAGAGGTTGTGAGTTCGAGTCACCCCAAGAGCAAGGTGGGAAGTTCTTGGAGGGAAGGATGTCGAGGGTCTATTGGAAACAGCCTCTCTACCCCAGGGTAGGGGTAAAGTCTGCGTACACACTACCCTCCCCAGACCCCACTAGTGGGATTATACTGGGTTGTTGTTGTTGTTGTTGTTGTTGTTGTTGTTGTTGTGCTTTGAAGATTGAGGCATCTTCAAAGTATGAGATTTCAATTTGTGTTGTTGCATGAGAAGACGACAACAACAACAACCCAATATAATTCCACTAGTGGGGTCTGGAGATGGTAGTTTGTACGCAGACCTTACCCCTACCCTAGGGTAGAGAGATTGTTTCTGATAGACCCTCGATTCCCTCCCTCCAAGAACTCCCCACCTTGCTGTTGGGGTGACTCGAACTCACAAACTCTTGCTTGGAAGTGGAGGGTGCTCACCACTAGAGCAACCCACATTGCTCTTGTGTTGCATGAGAAAGAATCATAATCATATATACTATAGTCAAACCTCTTTATAACAGTCTCGTTTGTTTCGAATATTTTTAGATGTTATATCGAAGTGTTGTTATAGAGAACATATATTATAACATAACGTAAATATTGATTCCGGAAAAGCTTGGCTTTTATAGTGAAGTATTGTTATATAAAATTATTGTTATAGAGAGGTCTAATTGTACGTTGGAAACCAAGTACCTTAGAATGGAAAGCCTTGTTTAATTCGAAAATGAGGTAGTTGATTGTCAAGGTTGCTCTATTGGTACTCAAATCAAATCCTTTACATTTCAAGATTATTTGTTTGTCGGAAAATTTACCACCTCGATCTAGGTATGTATAGATTTTTTTAAAAAAAATCCTGAAACATAAAGGAATTGATTTGAGTACCACTAAAGAAACCTTGACAATCAATACCTCATTTTTAGGATTAGCCCACTCTTTTCTTCTCGAGTACTATTTTACTAATATAATAGCGCTTATGGGCGTAGTGCCAAAGAAATATTAATCTTTATCTATTTTGCAAGGTACTTATCTAGATTCTAAAAATTTTGGTATTCTTATTTCTTTTAGTTATGGTTCTTTGTTCCTCTCATGTAACACAAAATATCTTGCTTTGAAGATACTTCAATCTTCACGTTGCAATATTAATGGTTGAAAAATTTATCTCATATTTCAAGACTTCAACCGGTAGACATAATGAATTTTTTCAAACATTCGTCATTGAAGTTAACTTTAAAACGTACTTGCAATTCTTTAAAACGTACTTGCATGCGAATCTTGATTCATATATATATGTCATCCTTTCCATTATTTTGCTTACTATTTTGCATAAATCTAGTGCTTCTAATTAAGGATAATGGAGATAATATCTCAAAAATTTTAGTAGGAGACTCTGAAGACGCAGTTAATGAAATTATTAAAGGAGTTTCGTAGAGAAAAGAAAGACTTTTTGACTACTGTTAGGAAAGATGAGTGAATGGATCTTGAATTCAATATGTTAGTTTAAAAATATAACAAAGTGTACAGCTATTTATAATAAGAGAAGTATCTTAAAGGAGAAGCAAATAATTAAATTAGAGTAATAGAAGGATAAAAAGTCATGTAGAATATGAATTTGATTTTTGAAATTTGTTTTGACCTGGTTATAACTAGTTATGCGGTTATCATATTTTTGTTTTTTAATAATTTCCTATATCTACTAGGAGAACTGTAGAAGTCATACACAGCAACTATGAAATTAATAATTTTACGTGTTCAGAAATAAATTTAGAAATGAAAAGGAAGCAAATATTCCTTAAATGTTGTTATAAATCAGATTTCTAAGGTGGTATTGAAAAATACTTGTGAATTCACGAAGAGATCAATATACTAATAAAGAATTTATAAATACCATATTTTTTCCTATGAGGAAGAAAATGCTTATAAACAGCATACATTTGCGTCAATTTATATATTAGCGCATAAATATTGATTTATTTAAAGCAAAACATAGTTTAATACATATTGTCATATATGAACGTTTTTGAAAGAATTTGTCATATACAAATTGTCAAATACAAACGTTTTCCCTCATTATATTTTTCACTGAATCCCACTTTGTTCAAGTAAGAGAAGAACTTAATCCAGAAGTTAGAATTAACAATATATAATAGTAATATTTTTTTTAACCCACTTTGTTCAAGTAAGAGAAGAACTTAATCCAGAAGTTAGATTTAACAATATATAATAGTAATAATATTTTTTTAAAAAAACTCATTTAATTTACCTGGAATGTACCTAAAGACTACCCCATTTCACAAAAGAATTAGTCCGCCTGCAATCTAACAAAGAACAAAAGATGAAACAAAGGACAAAAAGGAAGAAGAAGAGAAAGTTGAGTAATTTAGTGTTAAAGAAGTTGACATTTCATTTTTATAGACAACCGAGTAAGAATTTAATTTTAATCATTCCTTTTTGATACTCTCAAATCTCAATAAATAGTAATTAGGCAACATAAATGTAGTATTTAGTTAGCATTAATACAGTCTATACTATAATGTGATTAAGAGAATTTAATCTGTGACTTTTGGGTTTTGTAATATGTAACACATAAACGGAAAAATAAAGGAAAAGCCAAAAAAATTGAGTAACAAGATTAACATATTTAATAATGTTTTTTGATGGAATTTAGTGTAGGGTAGAATTGTCACTCAGATTTTAATGGTAATTCGGCAATTTAATTTTACCCTTATCATATGCAGATTTTCAAATCTGATGTATTAAGCAAGATGAAACTTTGTAGCGCAGATTTTTAAAATTATTATTAGTAATGTTAGAGAATCTACATGACTGTTATATAGAGGTAGAGATACGAAGAAAACTTGATTTTTATAATGAATACATGTTATATAAGAATATTGTAGATAACATCGTTGGACATCTTAAGTATGCAATATACATGGAGTCAATTGCTTTTTCTCCATAATGATTGCCGATCAAGCTGCTAAGTTAAACGGATGCTACGTTGTAGGAAGTGTCGGGGACAAAACAAAAAGTAACTCGTTTTACATAGATAGTAAGATCTCCTAGAAATTACATTGTTATAATTGGAAAATTCAATTTGAGGACCTTGTAAATGAGTAAATCTACAATTTTTTGCTATGGTGTTTATAAGCGTTTTCCTTCTTATAGAAAAAAAGAAAGAGATATAAGAGAGGCATCTTCATTGAAAGATTGAGGCATCTCCAGGGATTTGGTGTTGCATGAGATGAACAAAGAATCATAATCTTAGGTACTACATGTCACGATCCAGTTTCACTTATAAGTCGTAATGGCGCCCAACACTATAGCTAGACAAGCCAACTAATAAATTAAATATATATCGATAAAATTTAAATTTAAAAAAATTATAAATACCAAATTCTACCAATGTGTGTGCCAACTGCCAAGACCTGGTGTCACAAGTATATCAGCATCTAGTAGATTATACAAAACTTCTAATACTGTCTGAAATAAAAATAGACAGAATAAAAAGTACAAAGAGAGACACTAGTAGCTGCAGAACGGCTCAGAAAGGCAGTTCACCACTATGCCCCTGGATAACGTGAGTGTAAGACGATAGGTCCCCCACTAGTACTTGCCTCAGGTCCTGCACAAAAAGTGCAGCAAGTATAGTATGAGTACGTAAGCAACGTGTACCCAGTAAGTATCAAGCCTAATCTCGAAGTGGTAGAGATGAGATGCCGACTTTGACACTCACTATGGGTCAATAATAATAATTGAAATACAACTAGAATATCTAAATCAACATGATTCCCAGAATTTACAATAATTTATTTAACAAGCAGAAATAATCAAATTCCTTCAAATGTAACAATTCTCAATATATTAATTAAATTCCTCCAATTCAAATAATTTCCAATTTATCAATTAATCTCATTTACAGGAATAACAATTAATTCCTTAACAAACAGGCATAATAATTCATTAAATTCCAAGGATTCTCCAATATATCAATTAGCTTCGCAAGTTGAAATAAGCTATTAAGGTATCGTGTGACTATTATTATTAAGCACGATTTCTGTCGAGGATGTACGGCCAGATCTAGAGTGTCGTGTACACTGCCGAGGGACGTGCGACACGATCTATAGATGCATCTATCCTGCCAAGGCGTTCGGCCCGCTCCACAAGAAAGGAGGACATTTTCTTATGTACCTCCGGAATGAGAGTATATTTATTATAAGATAAATTCAGGAGGAAGAATAATTTCTCTTAACAATTAATTAACTTAAACAGAAAATCAAGTATATGAGATTTTCATCCTTTAAAATTTTTATCTAACAATTCACAATATATATATATACACACACACCAACTAATATTAATTAAATAAAGAATATAATTTACACAAGTAATTCATGCTTTGAGTACTAAACTACCCGGACTTTAGCATTAATAGTAGTTGCGCACGGACTCTCGTCACCTCGTGTATACGTAGCCCCCACAATTAGCAAAAATTATTTAATTTTTAATCCCCTATGAGGAAATTTCCCCGTCACAAGATTAGACAAGAGACTTACCTCGTCTTGCTCCAATTTAAACCACTAGAAGGCCTTTTCCACGATTATCTAACTCTGTCTGGCTCGAATCTAGCCAAAATAATTCGATACAATCACTAAAATTTATTGGAATCAATTCTATAGGAAAATACTACGTTTTTAATAAAAATTCTAAAATTAATTAAAAATTCGTTCGTGGGGCCCACGTCTCGAAATTCGGTGAAAGTTACGAAATATGAATGTCCGGTCAACCACGAGTCTACCCATACCAAAATCACTAAATTCTGATAACAATTCGGCCCACAAATCCTCAAATCTATCCAAGAGGGTTTTCAAACTTTTCCAACTCAATTTACCAATTAAATATTAAAAATAGTGATGGACTCGGGTAATTTAACAAATATTGAGTTAATAACACTTATCCCGTTGTTTTCTCTAAAAATCTCCCAAAAAGTCGCCTAAATCCGAGCTCCAAATCGTTTAAAATAGAGTCTCATTTTCAGTACTTAAACTCTCTGCCCAGTGATTTCTTCTACGCGATCGTGAACTTTCTCACGCGATCGCGTATCACAAATTTTACTACCCACAAGATAACCCTACGCGATCGCATAAAGTCCCACGCGATCGCGAAGCACTGACTCCGCAAACCTAAGTGATCGCGAACCTCTTCACGCGATCGCGAAACATTAAGCGCGTGGCCCAGCTCCTCCCCAATTTCCCCTACGCGATCGCAAACAACGACACGCGATCACGATGCACAAGCTGGTCTAACCTACGCGATCGCGGACGTGCCAACGCGATCGCATAGAACAAATTTCCAGCTGCCCAAATTAAGCCTACGCGATCGCAACCCCATTCACGCGATCGCGTAGAAAAAATTCACCTCTGCCCAAATTACCCTACGCGGTCGCATATAAGAAAATCAGAAGAAAAATACCAACAACTATCAGCAGTCTCCCAAAGGCCAAAAGTGATCCGTTAGTCGTCTGAAACTCACTCGAGCCCCTCGGGACCTCAACCAATTATACCAACAAGTCTCAATATATCATACGAACTTAGTCGAACCTTAAAATCACACAAAACAATGTTAAAACTACGAATCATCCTCCAATTCAAGCTTAATGAAACCTAAGATTTTTAACTTCTACATTAGGTACCGAAACCTATCAAATCAAGTCCAATTGACCTCAAATTTTGCACACAAGTCATGAATGACAATACGGAGCTCTAAAAATTTTCAGAACTAGATTCCGACCCCGATATCAAAAAGTCAACTCCCCAGTCAAACTTCCAAACTTAAATTCTTGTTTTAGCCATTTCAAGCCTACTTTAACTACGGAGTTCCAAATAAAAATTTCGAACACGCTCCTAAGACCAGAATCACCATACGGAGTTATTCCCAGGCTCGAAATTTCAAACGGACCTTGATTACTCCAAAACCTACTCCAAACAAAATTTAAAGAACATTAAACCTTTAAATAGTTGATTTTTACTATTAATCGCCAAAATGCTCCTGGATTATTCAAAACTCGATTCGAACATACGCCTAAGTCCAAAATAATCATACGAACCTATTGGAACCGTCAAATCCCGATTCCGAAGTCGTTTTCTAAAAATGTTGACCGAAGTCAAACTTGCCCTTTTAAGGCTAACTTAAGGAACCAAGTGTTCTGATTTCAACCCGAACACTTTCAAATCCCGAATCAACTATCCTCACAAGTCGTAAATCATTAAAAATACATACGGAAAATTTTATTTTAAGGAATGGGGTTCCAAAAGTTAAAATAGCCGGTTGAGTCATTACATTCTCTCCCACTTAAATATACTTTCGTCCTCGAACGTGCTAAGGACTGTTCCGGAGTGTCCCAAAATTACTGTTTAACACTTCGAGCACCTACCCGTGCTACCACAACCAATTGAGCACATTAGCTCGAGCCAATCTGAAGATTCTCCCCTTTATTTAGGAAACTAAGCCTTAGAGCCAAATTCTAACATCCAGAATTTTTCACTATGCCTGTTTTCAACCTATGAACACTGTATCAATCACTACACGATGCGCTAGTACAGGATTGCAAACCTTGGTTGAATTTAGACCATGCACTGCACCATTCACATGACCATAATAACATCTTCCGATACATATAAGTTCTGTTCCAACTCTTGAAATGCTTCTACGATGGAAGAAATGTGTAGAAATTCATAACCAACTGCCGAGACAATAAATTATTGAGTTTCTCCTTCTGACAAGAACCATTGCCTCATTATGGACCAAATAATGGTATTTGCTCTTTATTATACTTCATATAATCCGATCGTACTGATCCCGGATCCAATAACCTCGCCTCACCTAGTATAAGCTGCTCAGGCAATAAGCCACCTCAGACATGACAAAAAGTCTCATATGAAGCCACAATGAACTAATAAGCTACGGACTTGATTGCGATACATAAGGAAAACGGACTATGGAAAAGATTATTCAACCCACGTGACTAATTAAACAACTGAAAGGTGTCATGAACCTTTCTTAGAAAATGGGACACAAAACACACAAAATAGAATATAGGGGACTGTACTCAACATCACACTGTTGCGGCGTGCAACCCGATCCACACATGATACCATTGCGGCGTGCAACCCAATCCAAACAACATATCCGTGGCGGCGTGCCACCCGATCCGCACAAAAAGAATCTATAAGAACATACTTACCGAGATAGAATGCTCACTACTGCAAAATATCCGAATATCGGACACAAGCACGCTAAATGCATGATACCATCCCTAGAAGGACCGACAACGCCATACACTACAAAACTCAAGCACCACTAAGGTGCGATATATGATCTGAATCTCGAGAGCCATCCTGCTCACATAACACCATCGCTACGCGGAACCTCAACACATAAGAAATTTATCAAGCCGTTTCATAACTCACACGGCACGATATAGTATTGCATGAAATAACCGACGACGAAACGACATCCAACGTCCAAATACTCCTCCATAAGGAGCGCTCATGCTGAAATGAACACATCCGGCCTAATATAGAGCCCATATTCATATTCAAATCCATCCACAGACGCCAATTATGATCGCATCGTACTAGGATAATAACCTTTCAAGAATCCATAATAACCCTTTTTCCCATAACACATAAGAATAGCCATCATAATTGGAACAAACTTCCACAGTCCACAACCAAATGAACCGAGCGCCCTCCAGGCATAAATTCTCGAACCAGCGATATCACCACAATCTTCATACTTGGTTGTTAAATATTTAATCAATCAATTGACTACTTGTCACACTTATACCATCTTTCCGTCAGACACGCTGCCACGAGCTTTCGCACCAGGTAACAAGTCTGCACATCTACGCTACCGGTTACACAAATGTTGTAAAGCATATCAAGAATCCACAAATCAATACACAAGGTCTCTTACACCTGACATCGACCTTAGGTGATGCCAAAAATAATACCATCTTACTTTAGACATCTAAATCCTTTTCCTGCTCATCCGAGCTCATGACATCCTTGTCAACACTGAACCGAAATCTTGAATCCTCAACTTTCGAATTCCATGCGACTTAGTACACTTAATCACGCAAATGTGCAGGAGTACAAGAATTCCATCATAACTCCCAGACCACTAATAGGGTAAACACTTTATCATATAGAAACCTTCTACTTAACGCATTTCAAGATAACCATTGCAACACGTGATTGAATTCACATATCCACAAAAAAATACCAGCCTCAAGTAGTGGTCTAAACCACCATAATTCTTCCGGGATCTCTCTACACATAACATGCCATAATACTTGAATTCCTCCAAATAAAATTAATTACGGCGGTCGTCAAGCCTCGCACGTACCGCCACAAGTCACATGCATAACTCAATGCGCTGAAGGAACTGATCATTGCCACTATCAGGCCAATTCAATCATTGTTAACCGACCAGTCTTTTCTTAATTTATTCTTCACTTGCCTTAGAAATAATAATAGCTACATTCATTACATCACGAACTCAAATCCACACTCATCCCGAGTGACCTTATGTCACGAGACCACGTTGTTTCCAAACCCATGAATCATCTCATACTCCTCCTTGTGCGCACTTTTACATCTTCAACTGGTACAGCCATTCTGATACTTCTTTTATGAATCTGAAGTTATTTCCTTCCGTTTCTTCCAATGCTATACTGCAGACCGAAGATAACACAGAACACCCCAAACCCTTTTCAAAATCTGCTGCAAAAGCTCGACGCTTAACTATACTACAGACTCGAGATCCATAGGCACCGTACTTTAAATTTTTGAACCCTCTAAGACCGTTATTGAGAGTCACTTGCTCTGACTTGTTCCCAAACATGATCAACTCCAAGGCCCTGCTAGCACATGGACACTTTCTCAAGGAAACACCCGACTGTCTCACTTTTTCTGTGCATTACATCTACACGAAATATAAACTTTGAGTTTTCCCAAAGCCTGAACATGCATCGATAAGGCCAGATATAGCACATATTTCCCCCAAATCCTTTACTCAACTACCACTGATGTTTTCTTTCCTTAGTTGAAATGACCCACCAATACACCGATAACCAGAAACCTCACAAATAGACAAATATGCAATCCAATTGTAGACGGTGGGGCTCTCCCACTTAGCTTTAAGCTACAATTACAAGATTCTGGAATCCATCAAGATTCTTTCTTCATTGTTGACATGATTCTGCACACACAACTCGCCAAATTTTCTCAAAATCCTTCTATTAACCTTTAATAAACACTCCGAACCACTAGCCACATTTACATATTAAATCTCTTACCGGGTAGCCAGTAAAATTCTTCGAGGAAGCTTCGTCAACCCCACGCGACATCTAACCTGCTCACAAGAGATAACCCACATGTGAAAATTACATGTCGACATATTCCAAAGCAGCTGCAATGGGTGCAATTACTACGAAATCAGTAGATCATCCTGAGTCCGAGCTCATTCACCAGTTGTACCAGTCCGTTCACTCCTCATGGATGTCAACTAAAGGTGCGACAATACATTCCAATCTAAAGTCATGTTGTATCCTTCTTCATATCAAGCAACTCCCTCCTGTTGTATCCAATCTTTCTCAATATAGGAGCTAATATTACAACTTAAGTCCGTAGACCTAGTCACTGTCCATCCTAAATCCCAAATTACTTCAAACTTTCCTCAAGCCGTATAGTTATCCTACCACGTAACTCATATGCCACCTTGCCACTCTCCCACTTTGGTCAACCATCTCCTTTAAGCAACTACTCAACTTCTGTTTTCTTACACTTGGCCTTCTCAGAACCTAACCACTACAAGAGACCTTCCACACGTCCTTCCTCATCCTTCGCTGCCCCAGTTGTTGCCTTAACTAAAAATCCGTCTCTGTAGCTCTCGAACCAATAGGTCATTACCAGCTTTAAACCTTTCTGAGGATCATCCTTCTCGAGCCATCAATACTAGGAACACCGTGACCTCTAACAACTGCTTCTCCTACACCAATTCCTAATACCCCGCCGTGAAGGCGAGTTGAATAAAAACTATAACATCGGCGAACCTTAACGCATTTAACAAGGCAGTGACACCACATCACAATTGAGAACTCTACCATGCTCGAAAATATCAAGCTTCACTACTCCATCCACCCAAACCTGAACATTCATAGTCCGATTACCTTTTCTCTTCTGGAAATAAAACACGGAACCTCTAAATCATGTACTGAGAAAAACCTTCTTTCAAGTCGTTTACTGCCCTGACACATAGACATGCATTTTACCATTACATAAACACTGTGCGATAACAACGCACGAATCATCATAAAATCAATGCCAAATCCAAAACCTTAGGTAGTATTGACACTTAACTTGAAATGACAAAGCGGCCTTCCGCAAGGCGACGACAATAGCCCAATTAATTACATAGGAAGAAGCATTTTGCACTACATCTGTAGTACCATTAAAAATTTCCTCGATCCCCAATTTATAACAAGCGTTTCACGTCGCATAAGATTGAATAGGAAGGAAATGAAGGCATAAGCCTCAAAAGAATCGAATTGCACAATGAGGAATCAAAAAGGGAAGTATTCCTAACAGTCATGTAGCCTCTCGAAGATATGTACAGACGTCTCCGTATCGATCCGCAAGACTCTGCTAGACTTGCGCATGACTCGTGAGACCTAAGTGAACCTAGTGCTATGATACCATATTGTTACAACCCAGTTCCACCTATAGGTCGTGATGGTGCCCAACATTATAGCTAGGCAAGCCAACTAATAAATTAAACATATATCGATAAAATTTAAATCCAAAAAAAATATAAATACCAAAATCTACCAATGTGTGTGCCAAGACCTGGTGTCACAAGTGTATGAGCATCTAGTAGATTATACAAAACTTCTAATACTGTCTGAAATAAAAATAGACAGAATGAAAAGTACAAGAAGAGACACTAGTAGCTGCAGAACGGCTCAGAAAGGCAGCTCACCACTATGCCCCTGGATAACGTGAGTGTAAGACGATAGGTCCCCCACTAGTACTTGCCTCACGTCCTGCACAAAAAGTACAGCAAGTGTAGTATGAGTACGTAAGTAACGTGTACCCAGTAAGTATCAAGCCTAATCTCGAAGTGGTAGAGACGAGATGACCGACTTTGACACTCACTATGGGTCAATAATAATAATTGAAATACAACTAGAATATCTAAATCAACATAATTCAAAGAATTTACAATAATTTATTTAACGAGCAAAAATAAACAAATTCCTTCAAATGCAACAATTCTCAATATATTAATTAAATTCTTTCAATTCAAATAATTTCCAATTTATCAGTTAATCTCATTTACAGGAATAACAATTAATTCCTTAACAAGCAGGCATAATAATTCATTAAATTTCAAGGATTCTCCAATTTATCAACTAGCTTCGCAAGATGAAATAAGCTATTAAGGTATCGTGTGATTATTATTATTAAGCAAGATTTCTGTCGAGGACGTACGGCCCGATCCAGAGTGTCATGTACATTGCCGAGGGACGTGCGACACGATCCATAGATGCAGCTATCCTGCCGAAGCATTCGGCCCGCTCCACAAGAAAGAAAGATATTTTCTTATGTACCTCCGGAATGAGAGTATATTTATTATAAGATAAATTCAAGAGGAAGAATAATTTCTCCCAGAAAATCAAGTATATGAGATTTTCATCCTTTAATATTTTTATCTAACAATTCACAATATATATATATACCAAATAATATTAATTAAATAAAGAATAAAATTTACACAAGTAATTCATGCTTCGAGTCCTAAACTACCTGGACTTTAGCATTAATAATAGCTACGCACGGACTCTTGTCACCTCGTGCATACGTAGCCCCCACAATTAACAATAATTATTTAATTTTTAATCCCCTATGAGGAAATTTTCCCCTCACAAGATTAGACAAGAGACTTACCTCGTCTTGCTCTAATTTAATCCACTAGAAGGCCTTTTCCACGATTATCCAACTCTGTCTGGCTCGAATCTAGCCAAAATAATTCGATACAATCACTAAAAAATATTGGAATCAATTCTATAAGAAAATACTATATTTTCAATAAAAATTCCGAAATTAATTAAAAATTCCTCCGTGGGGCCCATATCTCGGAATCCGGTGAAAGTTACGAAATATGAATGCCCGCTCAACCACGAATCTACCCATACTAAAATTACTAAATTCCGATAACAATTCGGCCCCCAAATCCTCAAATCTATCCAAGAGGATTTTCAAACTTTTCCAACTCAATTCACCAATTAAATGTTAAAAATAGTGGTGGATTCGGTTAATTTAACCAATATTGAGTTAAGAACACTTACCCCGTTATTTTCTCTGAAAATCTCCCAAAAATCGCCTAAATTCGAGCTCTAAATCGTTAAAAATGGAAACCCATTTTCAGAACTTAACTCTCTGCCCAGTAGTTTCTTCTACGCGATCGCGAACTTCCTCGCGCGATCGCGTATCACAAATTTTACTGCCCAGAAGATAACCCTACGCGATCGCATAAAGTCCCACGCGATCGCGAAGCACTGACTCCGCAAACCTACTCGATCGCGAACTTCTTCACGCGATCGCGAAGCATTAAGCGCGTGGCCCAGCTCCTCCCCAGTTTCCCCTACGCGATAGCAAACAACGACACGCGATCGCGATGCACAAGCTGGTCTAACCTACGCGATCGCGGACGTGCCCACGCAATCGCATAGAATAAATTTTCAGTTGCCCAAATTATGCCTACGCGATTGCAACCCCACTCACGCGATCGCGTAGAACAAATTCACCTCTACCTAAATTACCCTACGTGATCGCAGACTAACTTACGCGATCGCGTATAAGGAAATCAGAAGAAAAATACCAACAACTATCAGCAGTCTCCCAAAGGCCAAAAGTGATCCGTTAGTTGTCTGAAACTCACCCAAGCCCCTCGGGACCTCAACCAATTATACCAACAAGTCTCAATATATCATACGAACTTAGTCGAACCTTCAAATCACACAAAACAACGCTAAAACTACGAATCATCCTCCAATTCAAGCTTAATGGAACCTAAGATTTCCAACTTCTACATTAGGTACCAAAACCTATCAAATCATGTCCAATTGACCTCAAATTTTGCACACAAGTCATGAATGACAATACAGAGCTATGAAAATTTTCAGAACTGGATTCCGACCCCGATATCAAAAAGTCAACTCCCCAGTCAAACTTCCAAACTTAAATTCTTGTTTTAGCCATTTCAAGCCTACTTTAACTACGGAGTTCCAAATAAAAATTTCGAACACGTTCCTAAGACCAGAATTACCATACGGAGCTATTTCCAGGCTCGAAATTCCAAACGGACCTTGATTACTCCAAAACCTACTTCAAACCAAATTTAAAGAATATTAAACCTTTAAATAGTTAATGTTACTATTAATCACCAAAATGCTCCTGGGTTATCCAAAACCCGATTCGAACATATGCCCAAGTCCGAAATCATCATACGTTCCTATTGGAATCGTCAAATCCCGATTCCGAAGTTGTTTTCTAAAAATGTTGACCGAAGTCAAACTTGCTCTTTTAAGGCTAACTTAAAGAACCAAGTGTTCCGATTTAAACCCGAACACTTTCAAATCCCGAATCAACCATCCCCGCAAGTCGTAAATCATTAAAAATATATACGAGAAATTTTATTTTAGGGAACGAGGTTCCAAAAGTTAAAATGATCGGTTAGGTCATTACACTACATTTGCAAATATAGTACCAAAGAATAGAAAGTGTTGCCTAATTATATTCCAAATGAGGTATTAGAATTTGCTAATGCAATAGTGCATATGAGGCTATGATTATAGTTCTTTGTTTCTTTCATGCAATACAAATCTCTTGCTTTGAGGATGCTTCAATCTTCATGTAGCAATAATGGTTAAAAAATTTCTCTCATATTTCAAGGCTTCAACTGGTAGACGTACTGAATTTTTTCCCGAACATTCGTCTATTGAAACAAATTCTAAAACGTGATTGCAATTCTTTGCACATTGAACAGAGTAACCTGGAATTAGGGGTGACAAATGGGCGGGTTGGGTTACAATTGGGCGGGTTAAAATGGGCTGAAATAATAAATGAGTCATTGTCCAAATATTACTTGGGCTGAAATGTGTTGGGTCAATATGAACCAAACAATGGATTATAACCCGCCCGCCCAAATTGATCCATTATTTTTACAATGCAATATCCTTTTGTTTTTTCTTGTAGACCATCAATGTCACGAGAAATCTTCACTTTTTTGTATCTGTTCTCTTTTATTTTGAATTTTCTTTTTGTAAGACACTATCAACAACTCGTTCTATGACTAAGATCACAACTAATTCGATTGCTTTGATCTGATAGTATTGAACTTGCTAATTATTGTAATTAATAAAAATAAATGAAAATGTTAGAGAATTATTTAATTTGCAAGGTAAATGCTTGTGTATAATACTAATTCAATCATCTATGGTGCAAAAGTGCGGTTGAACTAATGTTTTGTTTTCTAAAAATGAACTAATATTTTGTTTTCTAAAAATGAAACTTTTCAAAGGTAATAATTATATGAGATCTATTCTTTCACTTTTAAGATTAAATTAATTCCTATTTTATTTAAAATATTTCAAACAGTATGATTGATCCACAAATGTGATTTATAAAAAGAACAAATCTTTTGACCATATAAGATAATTTTATTTCATCATGAGATTATAAATTAAAATCCACCTTTCTGGATAAGGAATTATTCATATTTTTATTTGATTGAGCATCAGTGGAGGTTCACCTATATCCAGTTTCAAGAGAGAATTTTGGGCAATCACATGGGTCATAGTTGGGCACTATCATGGGTCAATTTGGGCTAGTATTTTTTCATGGGCTAATCCAAATCAGCCCATCAACAAAATCACTCTAGCCCAAACCCATTAATACTTGGGCGGGTTAGACGGGTTATATGGATTTGGGTATGTTTTGCCACCCCTACCTGGAATATGATTAATTCTTCGACAATACCTTGCATGAATCTTGATTCACATATAATCCTTTTTCATATTTTACTTACTACTTTGCATACATCTCGTGCTTCTAAATAAGAATGTTCAAGATAATATCTCAAGAACATTATCATATGGAAACTCTGAAGAAGCAATTAATGAAACTATTAACGAAAGAAAAGAAAGAGTTTTTGGCTACTGTAAGGAAAGATGAGTGAATGAATCTTCAATTCACTATGTTAGTTTGAAAGTATAACAAAGCATACAACTATTTATAATAAGCAAAGTATCTTGAAGGAAAAGCAAATAATTAAGTTTATAGTAATAAAAGGATAAAACATAATATGGATTTGATTTTTGAAATTTATCTTGGTTATATTCAATATATAATTTCTACAACAATTTTTTCTTCTTTTATTATACTAGTTATGCAATTACCATATTATTTATAATTAATAATTTCCTATATTCACTAGGAGAACGGTAGAAAGTCATACACCAATTATGAAATGAATTAAAGTTAGAAATAGAAAGGAAGCAAATATTCCTTACATGATGTTATAAATCAAATTTTCTCTTGTGGTATCTAGTTTATTTATTGACTAGTAAACTTATTCGCGCTTTGGGCATTCATAAGAAATATTTGTGAATTCACGAAGAGATCAATAGGATAATAAAGAATTTAAATATCATCTTCTTCTTTTTTTTCTAAAAGAAAGAAAACGCATATAGACATCATACATTTGCATCAATATCGATTTATTTAAAGCAAACCATAGTTGAATATACATTGTCATATACAAACGTTTTTGTATTAAGAAAACAAAAATATTCAATGTAAAATACTTATAAAATTAACTTTTTGCATACAAATGAAGAATCTTACCCCTTATCTCTCGATAAAATTTACAAAGAAGAAAACTCACTATAAAACATAAAAGAAATATTATGAGAGAGAAAAGAAAAAGTCCAAAAGTGCGAAACACAATATTCTTCAGAAATTGTTATTGTAGAAATAAAACTAAAATCAAGTTTAAATGCCATCTTAGTGAAAAAACGAAAAGTCTCCAGACTCATCGCCATTCTAAACATTTATCAATTCCCTCATTATATTTTTCACTGAATCCCATTTTATTCAAATAAGAGAAGAACTTAATCTTGGAGTTAGATTTAACAATATATAGTAGTATTAATTTTTAACAAAAAACTCATTTAATTTTACCTGGAATGTATTTAAAGACCCCCTTCCACAAAAGAATTAGTCCGCTTCTGGAAATCTAACAAAGAATAAAAAATGAAACGAAGGACAAAAAATAGAAGAAAGAAGATATCACCTTGTTGAATCTTGTAAATTTGATGAGATCATTTTCGATATATAGAAAGAATATGAGAGTAATTGAGTGTTAAAGCCCAAGCTCAAAGGCCCTTGAATTTATATTGGAAAAGAAGAATCAGAGGATTCATAGAAATTGTACGCTCGTATTATTTGAAATCAAATATTATGATTGTTGTAATATTTTTCGGTCTCGATTATTTTCTTGACGTAAATTTATTGTCTGCAAATTCAGGCACGCTCAGTGGGATTCTTTTTTTTTTTGGTGGTGAAACCTATATTATGTTTCAAACTGATGTTATGTCACTAAAAATTGGCAATGCATTTTGTGCAATACACTTGGTTATATCAATCGTTGTTTCTTTTTGAAAGTAAAATTCGTTTTCTCTTAGCGTCACTAAGAACACAGTATTTACCAACTATTGCCTGTAGATCGTGGCGGAGCCATATGTACTCAAGAAAACCGACATTCCTTCGTCAAAAAATTACATAGTGTATTTAGGTAAAATTATTTTTTATGGATATACACTATCTTGATTCATCCCTTGGCTTTTGTAACGACCCGACTTGTCGTTTTAAATATTTACACCCCTTTCAACTATTTAAAATCTTGAATAGCTTCATATGGTGTATTATGACGTGTGTGAAATGACGGTTTTGATTTTCAGGTATTTCGAGATTACAACAACACCACCAATAACAACAACCCAATAGAATCCCATTAATGGGGTCTGGGGAGGGTAGTGTGTACGCAGACCTTACCTCTACCCCGAAGGAGTAGAGAGGCTGTTTCCGAAAGACC
>AWOL01S0014231.1:70137-91157 GCA_000715115.1 Nicotiana otophora
GATAAGGTCAAGATTATTCAGGATCAACTTCGCACATCTCAGTCCAGGCAGAAGAGATATGCCGACCGTAGAGTTCGTGATGTTGCATTCATGGTCGGAGAGAGTGTTACTTCGGGTATCACCCATGAAGGGTGTAATGAGGTTCAGAAAGAAGGGCAAGTTAAGCCCTAGGTATATCGGACCTTTTGAGATTCTGAATAGAGTGGAAGAGATGGCTTACTGGCTTGCGTTTCCACCTAGTTTAGCAGTTGTTCATCCGGTATTCCACGTGTCCATGCTTTGAACGTATCACGGTGATCCGTCCCATGTGTTAGATTTCAGCTCTGTCCAGTTGGACAATGATTTGACTTACGAGGAGGAGCCGATGAAAATTCTAGCCCGGCAAGTTCGCGAGTTGATTGAACTCTTCTATTCTTATTCTCTCGTAGATGGCGAGAACACGTACCGCTTCCTCATCTGAGCAGCAGCCACAACCTCCAGTGGCAGCTCTTACGCGGGGCAGAGGTCGAGCCCGAGGCAAGGGCAGGGCTCAGCCTAGAGCCCAAGCAGCAGTCCCAGCAGTGGAGCCTCAGATAGAGCTTGACGAGGAGGTTCCATCCCAGGTTGTTCCTGCCGGACCAGCTCAGGTTTCGGAGGGGTTCAATGCTACCCCAGTACTTCAGGACGTTGTGGTTCGTTTGGTGGGCCTTATGGAGATTGTGGCCCAGATTGGCACATTTCCCATGGCACCAGCAGTCTCTCAGACTGGAGGAGAAGCCCAGACTCCCACCACTCCCACTCCTGAGCAGATAGCTCCCTAGTATCAGGCTCCAGCAGGTCAGCCAGTCGGATTAGTTCAGCCGGCTATTGCGGCACAGGTTGGAGATGGGCCAACTATGTCTTCTGAAGATTTATGGAGATTGGACAGGTTTACCAAGCTCTTTCCTGTTCACTTCAGTGGTGCTCCTTCAGAGGACCACAAGGAGTATCTTGACAGCTGTCACGAGGTTCTACGAAACATGAGTATAGTAGAGACCAATAGGGACAATTTTGCTGTATTTCAGATGACCGGTTCCGCCAAAAAATTATGGAGAGATCACTTGTTGACCAGACCAGCCGGGTCGCCTGCTCTTACTTGGGACCAGTTCTCTCAGCACTTCATAGAGAAGTTTCTACCTATCACATTGAGAGAGGAGCGTCGCCGTCAGTTTGAGCGTCTCCAGCAGGGCAGTATGACTGTTACTCAATATGAGACCCGTTTTGTGGATTTAGCCCGTCATGCTATTCTTCTGCTTCCCACCGAGAGAGAGAGGGTGGAGGACAGGCGGTTAGAAGGCATTTTAGAGGTGGAGACCCAATCGTTGCTATATTTGTTTTATGGTATGGCGGAGGTCGCTACATTAGATGGTGTCGTTACAGGTACGACTTCGATTTAGTATAAAGGAATAGTTTCCTTAACTTGATTCGGTTTTGAGTATCGAAACGAGTCCTCCTATTGTGCTCCACTTATGAGTGAGCTTCGTGATTTTATAATTTACTTATATGTTTACTCCTGTTGGGAGGTTCTATAAAGATAACTACGCCTATCATTCCATGTTGGTCACTAATAAGAGCCGTGAGGCTAAAGGTAGTTTTCTGTTACCCATTTCGGTAAGTTTTGATGTAATTTCAAGATAATTAATTATAAATGGTGAATTATGTGCCCTACTAGTGTGGGGTTCATTATGCGTTGTGATTTGGTGTAACCGAATTTTTTTTTTAAAAAGCAAATGTCTTTGAAAAATCGCCCAAGGCCTCCTATCCTTTTGAAACGAGAAGAAAAATGGCTAGAGTCCGAATTAAATGAACTCACTGCCCAGCGACCTTCGTACCTGCGGTGCTTTGGTCGCACTTGCGCATCCGCACGTGTGGATAGGACGTGCGCTTCTACGGAAAAGGACTGGGCCAACTGGGGTCGCACCTGCGGACAGGGTTCCGCTTCTGCGGTCCCGCTCCTGCAGAGAGAAGTCCGCATCTGCGGAAAACTGAAATCCAGGCCTGGGTCGCACCTGCGGGGCTATCGCTCGCACCTGCGACCAAAGGCTCGCAGGTGCGGGCACACCAGATTTGGTGCACCAGCAGCCTTGTTGGGGTTTGAACTTAACTCGCGCATCGCCTGAATAGCACCCGAGCCCTCGGGGCTCCAAACCAAACATGCACGCAAGTCTAAAAATATCATACAGACTTGCTCGCGTGATCAAATCACCAAAATAACACCTAGAACTACGAATTTAGCACCAAATCAAATGAAATTCTTATTTTCATCAATTTTCAACATAAAAGCTTTCCGAAAACTTGCCCGGACTACGCACGCAAACCAAAGAGGATAAAAATGAGATTTTAAAGGCTTAAGAGTGCAGATTCGAGTTCTAAAACATAAGATGACCTTTTGGGTCATCACAGGCTAATTCCCTGAATAAACTTGGTAGTTATTATTTCTGCGAAAACTTGTCGATTTGAGCTGTGGTAGCACACTTTGCACATGCCTACACTATGGCGTGTTATTTATACCAGTCTAGGAGCATGAGAATCGTATTTCATTTATCATATACATGTGTACTTGTTTGATTGCTCCTGTATGATATGCTTGGACTGGAGACCCGTGACCATGACGGGCGGATTATGTTATTGGCACGTGAGTTGTCCGTGCTGTACCTGAGGCAAATGTTGTACCTGAGGACGTGCACGCTTTTCAAAGTGTAATTGCCTTGGATAGTGCAGATGATTCAGATGTTAGGGCAGTACTGGAAGAAGTTGGGCAGTCAAACAAAATTCTAGTAGATCAATATTGGGAAGTGGTCAATCGATCACCAAGCAAAAATAATTCTACAACTCGTAAAAAACAAATTTTAGCAGCTAAGAACATTGAGGTCTCAAACCCTTTTGATGTGTTGGTTAATGAGAATGTTGTTGCAGTGAAGAAAAACTGGCAAGGATTTGCAGCAGGTGGATGATGCGGCAAGATCAGTAGCTAAAACTACCAGCTCTACAGTATACGAAAATCATCAAAAAAATTCAAATGTCATAGATGCTTGACTTGACATCGTAACTGTTGATGATCACACTGGTGAGGCAAGTCGAGTAGCTGGTGTTTTTGTTAATGAGAAAAATCATACTATGAAGGAAGATGGGAAGGATGTGCAACAGTTGAATGCTGATGTGAGGTCAATCACTGGAAAAAACAGCACTCCAAGCAGTGCAAAGCAGTAACAAAATATGAAGTCTGCGGTTGCGCGATCAATGGCTTCAAGGGACACTATTCCTGTAGATGATTACAACAACGTCCAAGTACCTAATGCAGCTCCTACGCTGCAATTCTCCAGTCCAGAATTAGCTAAAATGATCAAGGAATCCCAGGCGGCTATGATGATGCATATCAATCTAAAGAGAAACATGTCATTGGTCACATTAAATACTTCACTCCAGGAGATTTCTTCCCAGTCATTGGAGTCTTGTGGTGAGCGAGATGGTGACTCTGGGAAGCAATTACTATCTATAGGTAATGACCAACAAGTAGACAAACTCATGGCTCTAATTTCATAATCTAATTGTACAAGCGAGAAGCCTACTTCTAAGAGTCGACAAGATATGACAAGTGCAATTTTGTTGAATCGTAAGACTTGGGCTGATCAAGTAGAAGATGAGGAAGAAGCAGATTATGTTGTTAGTCTCATAGATGATAGCAATACTGAGGCAGATCAAGTCTCAAACAGCTACAAAACAAATGACGAGGCAGTAAAAGGTCACGATGAACATGTCCCTAATTCCTCGTCTACTTTGTCGAGCAAGAGAGGTTTAAACCCCAATGCTCCTGTCTTCGTACCTACCAATTCCAAAAATGCAGTTACAACTGATAACGAATTAGCATCTATTCAAGCATCAGAAAAACCATCAGTTGATGTTGCTTTGGAGGGTGTTAGTTTGACAATACAAGCTGCCAAGCATGTCGCAAAATCTGGGCAGCAACGTTTACTAAGAGCAGCAGGTTTGTCATCTGTGCACAACAATGGTGCTACTGGAAGTTCAAGTGAAATGGCTGAAAAATACATTTTGACACTTACCAATATCCTCCATGCTCTTGTTTCTCATGATGTAGAAACATTGAGAGCGCTTGATAATCCGAGGTATGAGCAACGAGCTTTAGTTCCTGGGTTAGATCCTACTCAAGCCTTTGCTATTGATATGGGGATTGATTTCTATGAAGAATGGGAAGAGGAATAATTACTTGATGCATCATTTACCAATGTAGCTAGGGAAGGGGATCTTTCTCCTAAACACCGAAGAAGTTGTTCCAACAAAAGCAAGAGCAAGGCACTTGAGAGACAACATAGTTGGAATAGTAAGGTGACACAAGAGGTTGCCATTAGGCGACTTCCGATAAGAGTTGCAAAGAAAAAGGTGGATGCCACTATCACTTCCACAAGGTCCAATAAGTCGAATCGATCCAAGAAGAAATGATGAAGTTTGAAGACATTTTGAAGAGGGTTAAAGATGAAGACAAGGTTCTACAAGTTTAAGAGTTCACAAGATTAGAGAAGAGAGGGCAAGACTATTATATATACGTCATTATTATTTTCTATTTTATTAGCATAATCATATGTAATATCATCATAGGGTATGTTATAAACTCTACGATGATCATATAGTACTTAGTTCGTTCTACTTCTTATTTTTTACATGCTAGTTAGTACATGAGGTTGTTCATGTCTCAATAGGAATTATAAGGTAAGGTCTAGCGCAGTATGTATTTGCTTATGTCCTATGCCTTAGGGAATTATCCAATCGGCTATGAGATCATTCTTCCTCGTGAGACTATGCCGGTAGCCACGTATGAGGCAGTCATTAAGGAAATGGAGGCGCAAAGGGATGACTATATAGCCAAGGCATAGAGACAACACTACTGTAGCTTTTGTCCCCCTTACTTGTACTCTTCCATTGTGGTTTTTCTTTTATTATTAATATAATACCTACTAGGCAGCCTGCCTAGTAGCATAATTTGCCAAAAAAAGAGTTGTCCGTGTGGATCCATATACTGATATTATTGGCACGTGAGTTGTCCATACGATTGATGTTTATATGAGCTTTGGGAGAGCTGTCAACCGTTATTAGATTCGTGTGTCTTGGTTATACTATGTATGATGTGCTCATAGCATTGCAGTTGTGGTGGTGCTTGTTGAACTTACGAAACGGTTCTCTTCTTTGAGACATTTTCCATTCTTTGGTGCATAGATTGCGAAGTCTGTAGCTTGAGTTATATTGGTATGGCGTGACTATAGAATAGTTGTGTTTGATGATATAAGGCCATTGGACCTAGAAGGGTTACTATCAGATTTGATTATGGTATATTTGGGAGGATAATATCGAAAGTCGGCTTAGAAAGTGATTCTGATTCTGGTTGCGGCGAAAGAGCTCCATGACTAGTTGATCTGATAAGTGGTTATAAGTTTTTGAGTGTTTCTTTCATTATCACCAGTGTATGAAGGTTTTGGAATGAGATTTTGTTGATATGCAGTTTAATACTAGTACCGGGTTGGTTTTGAGTAGTTATTGTGATCGAAAATGATGTTGCGAGTTGTGTAGTATGTTATGTGATTATATCTGGGGATATAGTTATGGCTTGATATAGCTTGTTCAGACTTATACAATGTGTAGATGTGAGATTCGGGTTTGTTAAGAAATTCTGGATGTTGGAGATTGGGTTTTAAGTTTTACGGACCAAGGTTAAAATAATGATCTTCAATTATGTTGTGTTGTCAGGCCTATATAGAATAGGGTGGCGTAGGATCACCCCCGGGTATGTGCGTGGTAAGGTGGAATACTGATTTGAAGGTTTAGGAACAACTATTGGCACGTTCGAGGACAATTCGGCGCATTTTGGCGAAATATTGGAAAATTAAAGTTTTGAAATATTTATAAGTTGACCGAGAGTTGACTTTGATAATATCGGATTCGGATTATGGTTCCGGAAATTTTAGTAGCTTCGTTATGTCATTTGGGACTTGTACGCAAAATTTGAGTTCATTCTGACGCGCGATTTGTAGTTTCGTCGTTGTTATGTGTGATTTGAGACCTCGAGTAGGTCCATACTATGTTTTGAGATTTGAGACCTCGAGTAGGTCGATTTACTGAATACTTGTACTGTAGTTGTTTTTCCTGGCAGTGTGCATCGTGAGAAACTTCTGTTGCACAGGGCTGACTTTGGAAGCTTATATCTCGTAATATATAAGGGATTTGAAGTTGATCAAAACATGAAAGTGATAACCCTTTGAATCTAGTTTCTAGAAAAGTAAATCATTCATCATTTGGACACTATTTTTATATAAAGTTATGATCGATTTACTGAAGGCTGGTGCTGCAAATATTTGCTTGGAAATAATGAGACAAGTCGCATTTCACACACGCGACTTGCCTGGACAGAATGTATAAGTCCGGTGTCTCACATTTTTGTTCATTTTTAGAGTTTTAGACCTCAGTTTTGGGAGATTTCATAGGGATTTTTCACGAGTTTGAGTTGGGTAAGTATTCTTTATCCGAAATTAGTTATATTTATTGATTTCATACTTATTTATATCATTAATAAGTGAATTTAATGGAAGAAAATGGGGTTTTGTAAAATCTTCCGAAAACGAGAAATGAAGATTTGAAAGGCGATCCGATGTCGGAATTCGATAATTTTTGTATGGTTAAACTCGTATCGGAACGGGTGTTCGGATTTCAGGAATGTTTTTTGTTGGGTTCCAAAAAGTAGGCCCCAAGTTGACTTTTGGTTGATTTTTCCGAAAATAACTTAAATTAAGTCTCTTTCGAATTGTGAATAATTTCTAAATGTCCAATTGAATTGTTGATAAATAAATTGCTAGATTTGATTGGTTTGGAGACTAATTCGAAAGGAAAAGTCGTGGTCGAGTGATCACTTGAATTGCGAAGCAAGGTAAGTGTCGTGGTTAACCTTGACTTGAGGGAATAAAACCCTTGAACTAGGTGTTATGTGAATTTCATGTGTAGCGACGTAGGTGACGAGTGTCTATACGTCGTCAAATTGCTTGTTTCCATATTTTTACATATTTTACCAATTGCCTTATTTCATGAATAATTTTTATATTAATTGATTCTCTTATTTTCATTGCCTACTATTATGCCTTGAATTCATGCCTTAATTGTTACCTGCTTATCTGACTTTTGTTTCATAATTGCTACTTGACATTTAGCATTTTATATATTAAATTGTCTATCTCCTCCCTGATTCTACATTTATTTATGACTTGTCCCTATTTGTTTCCTACATAATTTATAATTGTTGTAAACCTTGTTGCCTAATAGTTTCATATTAATTGTGTCATTTATTGAAGTAGTCTTAGGTATAAGTGTTGTTAATTTATATTGTTGGATCGGGTTGCATGCCGCAAAAGAATTTATTTGAAAGATTATATTGTGGGATCGAGTTGCACACCGCAACAGAATTAATTGAAAGCTTATATTGTGGGATCGGATTGCACGCCGCAACAGAATTAATTGAAAGCTTATATTGTGGGATCGGATTGCACGCCGCAACAGAATTAATTAAAAGTTTATATTATGGGATCGGGTTGCACGCCACAACAGAATTAATTGAAAGTTTATATTGTGGGATCGGGTTGCACGCCGCAACAGAATTAATTGAAAGTTTATATTGTGGGATCGGGTTGCAAGTCACAACAGAATTAATTGAAGGTTTATATTGAGGGATCGGGCTGCACGCTGCAACAGAATTTAACTGAAAGATTATATTGTGAGAACGGGTTGCACGTCGCAACAGAATGATAAAAGTAAAAATTGATTATGACTGTCGAATTGGCCTCGATTGTTGATATGAGTTACCTGTTTTACCTCCATTCCTGTTATTATTATTATTATTGCGTACAAATTAATGTAAGCGACCTGCCTTAGCCTCGTCACTTCTCCGTCGAGGTTAGGCTCGGCACTTACAGAGTATATGAGGTCGATTGTACTCATACTACACTCTGCACTTCTTGTGCAGATACCAGAGTTGGTCCCAACGGCGTATCGTAGACTTACTCGGATTCAGCTACCAGAGGAGACTTGACGTATAGCTGCACGACGTTCGCAATTCTGAAGTCCCCTTCTATTTTATCTTAGCTGTGTATTTTCTTTCAGACAACTTTATTTTTATTCAAACCCTTACTTGTATTATTCTAGAAGCTCGCGCACTTGTGACACCAGTTCTGGGATGGTATTTAGACAACAACAACAACAACAACCTAGTAAAATCCCACTAATGGGGTCTGGGGAGGGTAGTATGTATGCAGATCTTACCCCTACTCCTTTCGGAGTAAGGAGGCTATTTTCGAAAGACCCTCGGCTCAAGAAAACAAAAAATACAAAAGGAGACAAGGGGAAACAATATTAGTATCAGTATCACCACAACAATCATAGAAAAAATAGGAACACCATGAAATCCAAAAAAAGGATGCAAAGCAAAATATCACCACAACAATCATAAGAAAAATAGGAACACCATGAAATCCAGAAGAAAGATGCAAAGCAAAAGCGATAGCTAGTAAATAGGACATACACTAAAAAGCGAAATAGTAAGCCACAACATTGCCACTAGCTATCTTAGACAAAAACCCTACATGGCTAGTCCCACAATGGTACGAAGTAAGGCACGACTCAACTACCTCCTAACCTACAACCCTAATACTCGACCTCCACATCTTCCTATCAAGTGTCATGTCCTCAGAAATCTGGAGCTTCGCCATATCCTGTCTGATCACCTCTCCCCAATACTTCTTAGGCCGCCCTCTACCTCTTCTCGTGCCTTCCACCACTAGCTGCTCACACCTCCGTACCGGAGCATCTGGGCTTCTCCTCTGAACATGTCCGAACCATCTAAGCCTCGCTTCCCGCATCTTGTCATCAATGGGAGCCACATGCACCTTCTCCCGAATATCATCATTCCTAATCTTATCTATCCTAGTGTGCCCGCACATCCACCGCAACATCCTCATTTCTGCTACTTTCATCTTCTGGATATGTGAGTTCTTAACGGGCCAACACTCAACCCCATACATCATGGCCGGTCTAACTACCGCTTTATAAAACTTACCTTTGATTATCGGTGGCACTCTCTTGTCACACAAGACTCCAGATGCTAACCTCCACTTCATCCATCCTACCCCAATACAGTGTATGATATCCTCGTCGATCTTCCCTCCCCCCTAGATACCCGAACCAAGGTACTTGAAGCTGCCTCTACTCGGGATGGCCTGCAAATCAAGCCTCACATCCACGCCCACTTCCCCTGGCTCAGCGCTGAACTTACACTCCAGGTATTCCGTCTTCGTCCTGCTCAGCTTGAAACCCTTAGACTCAAGAGTCTGTCTCCAAACCTCCAGCCTCTCGTTAACACCGGTTCGTGACTCATCAATCAGAACTATGTCATCGGCGAATAGTATGCACCATGGCACCTCCCCTTGAATATCGTGTGTTAACGCATCCATCACCAGGGCGAATACGAACGGACTGGGAAGGTATTTAGACATCTCTATTATTTTGGTTTATTCACTTTAGTTCAGATTTTATTCCACTTATTTGGTTTCTTTATTATTAATTAAATTGAATTGTTCAAAATGATTAAAATTATTTTAACGTTGGCTTGCCTAACAAGTGAAATGCTAGGTGTCATCATGGTCATGAAGGTAGAAATTTCAGGTCGTGACAAGTGGTCTCTCTCAAAGGAACCAATATTTGTTTTTATAGGAGTGGAGAAAATATGAACATTATAGGGCTGATTAATTGTCATAAAAGACCAACGGTTAAAATTCTGGAATTATATATGGCATAATTAATCTCTAAGAGAATATATCTGGACATATTATTGTAAACATGTACTTAGACACTTTTTTGGTATGCTCAAATGTCAAAATTAATATTTGTGAAGCCCAATTTGGATTAGGCCCCAAGTATATCTCGCGCATATGAGGGGGGGCAAATCCACCAATTTTGCCTTCAAGATCATTTCTCACGTGCCGAGCTCGTCCACCAGTTTTGCCTTCAAGCTCATTTCTCACGTGCCGAGCTCACTCTTTTTACTAACTTTTTACCAGCCCAATAAAGAACAACTCATTATAAATTTGAAAAAGAGAGCTCTTCCTAATCCACGAGGGACAACTTCCTTTTGAGATACTACAAAACTTTTCTAACAATAAATACAACTGATTCTTTACCTTTTGGAATCACATTTCATCCGATGTGTTACTCTTCGCTTGTAGATACGATGACTTTCTTCCGGTTAGTACACCTTTGAAAATTTCATGCACTGTTAGAATAGTTATGTGAATATATGTAATATGAGTAGGTTATGTGTTATGTATACATATAAATAGGACTCACTGTAATATAGAATATCAATAATAGATTTTTTTCCGTGTATTCTCATATGGTATCAGAGATCAGTGAGAAAAGATCGATGTGCGTCATTCCAGCGATATCCGGGAAGAAAGAACTCAGTCACCATGTACTTTTTCGGTGACCTAAGTAACTAATTGCGCCAAAGTCACTATTTATCAGTGTTGTGTAAAATCCAACACCACAACAAGGTTCCTAAAAGAGTTCCAACCAAACCCCAAAAAGATTCTCCGAAAAATACTTATCCACGCGCCTGTCGGAGATCTGCTTCTGGCGGCGCGTTTGTCACACGCATTGGCGCGTGTGGCCTGTTCCTGTCAGATTTTGAAAAACTTTCTTTTGAACAGTCTGATCACCTAGTAATTTCTTTTGAAACTGCTCGTATCCTACTCATACAATCTCATGTTCCGTTGCATTTTTGGGGGGATGCAGTTCTTACATCTTGCTATCTTATTATTCGTATGCCATCTTTCGCTATCCAGAATCAAGTTCCATTCTATGTCATGTTTCCCCATTTATCTTTGTTCTTTCTTCTACCCCGTGTCTTTGGGAGCACGTGTTTTATTCATAACCTTACTCCAGGAAAAGATAAGTTAGCTCCTCGTGCTCTTAAGTGCGTATTCCTGGGTTACTCGAGAATGCAAAAGGGATATCAATGTTATTTTCCTGACCTCCAGCGGTACCTTATGTGTGCTGATGTTACCTTCTTTGAAACTCGATCATACTTCTCAAGTCCAGATAATCACTTAGATATTTCTGAGGTGCTACCAGTTCCATTTTTTGGAGATTCAGTCACTATCTCCCATTCATCTTCCTCTATAGCTCTAGTTGTAGCTCCACCACCTACAACTCCAGTTGTAGCTCCACCACCTACAGCTCCAGTGCCACCATCTAGTGCAGTTCAGCCTGCTACAACTCCACCACTCCTGACTTATCATCGTCGTCCGCGCCCAGAATCATGCCCAACTGATTCACGTCCTGCACCTGACCCTGCTAATACCGCGAAACAGTTTAATAATGAATAATACGCAGAAATATGTTATACAGATATCTAAAGAAAACTAGTAACAAATAATCAAAGATCTTTTGAGCTAAGCTGGAAATTTTCTTGGCTTTACATCTATTTTTCTCTAGAGTTATCTTGGATACAGGATCACCTACAAGGTCTAAACGCACTCCTTGCTACGACCTATCATTTTTGCTAGCCAACATATGAGTCGGGTATTACTCGGCTACCTCACACACTTAGAGAAAATGAATACCTCACACTAACAGATACAACAATAATAGAACACGATTATAAGTAACAGTTGAAAATAGATAAAAGTATAGCATAAAAATTGTCGATTATAACATTATGAAATTATAATTTTTCTATGCCCCAGACAGTATATATAGACCCTAGACGGTATGTTTTCTATATTTTGAATAGTGTTAATCTTTCTTCTCAGGCAACTAAGATTGCCAAACTTAAAAATGATCTTCAAAACTGGAATATTCCAGAAGAACCTTTCAAAAACTTTTACCGATTAGGTAACTTTAGTTTCATTAAAAGACATAATATTAAGACTTGTGAGTCTACCACTGCTATCAATAATTCCCTAAAACTTATTAGACTTTTAAACGAGCATGATATGAATCGGTATAAAACCTAGTTTAATTATCTTCATATAGGACTCGTACAAGTCGCTGTCAAGCCTCTCTTTCGAAAAGGCTTAGATATTCCTATTTGTATTCTCCTTAGAGACGATCGTCTTCTTAACTTCGACGACTCCCTCATAGGTGTTCTTCAAAGTAACCTCGCCGATGGCCCGGTATACTTTAATTGCTATCCTAACTTCTCGGTTGACATCAATGATTCCAACGTCATAGATGCCTTAACACTTAATGTCAAAAACAAGAATATGAATAACAAAGCCAATACTCGAGAGATAGTCGTTATCTACAAGGTATATTAAAGTCTTATGTCAACTAACCTTGCCCCAAAGGCAAGAAATGAAAGTGAAAAAGTAGTTACCATGCTTATGGAAGCGAACCATGAGCACAGTACGGTCTTCGTACCTAGACTCCTCAACTGGAATGATATTCTGAGAGATCTCAAATAGAAAGGGTAATCCAATTCCCTGACGGTTCAATCGATCCTAAATTTCTTAAAAATTCGATGAGTCGAACCTCTTCCCTTGCAAGAATGTCATCAATGCGACCTTCGTCATCTAGACCCCCTTCTCTGTCAAAAACCCCGGAGAAAATTCACACTGACAATGACAAAGAAAAAATCAGAGGAGTTGATTTCTTTAGAGATGTGCTTGACAAAATCAACGAGCAATTATCCAACTTCAATATTTCTGACAAAAACGAGTCAAAAACAAAGAGTTTCTACCATCCAGGAAAAAGATATTCTTCTCCAGAAACTCTCTAATGATCGGTGTCATAACCGTAAACACTATCACAAGCGTCCTTCTTTTCCTGACCTACAGTACGAAGAAAACGCCTTCTTGTCTACCTCCTCTCATGAAGGGAGAAGCATCCCATAATGGAATATCGATGAACTAGCTGAACATCATATATATAACAAACTCCATGAAATGAACGTTTCCATAACTGCTTACAAAATCAGAGGTTCCTCTGACAAAGAAGTAACCTCCATGATAGTAGCTGGTTTCACTGGTATGTTAAGCCATTGGAGGGATAATTATTTCACTGATGATATCAAACGTGCCATCTATGATGCCACAACTATTGAAACAGTCATCAAGACTGAAGGGACCTCTGAAACTACCACTCAGGTATCCAGAGAGGATGCTTGCGCTACCCTCGTTTATCATATCGCAAAATACTTCATTGGAGAACCCAAACTCTTTCAAGATAGAAGCTTGCAAATCCTCAATAATATGTTGTGTCTTACCCTAGACGACTTCATATGGTATAAAAACCAATTCATCAGCAAATTTATGATTAGACCAGACTGTAATCTTGATTTCTGGAAAGAACGCTTCGTCAGCGAACTACCTCCTCTTTTCGCAGAAAAGGTCAGAACCAAAATTCAAGATCGATGTGATGGTAAAATTTCTTACCATCAAATGACATATGGATACATTATCAGCATCATTAATGTAGTAGGGTTAGAACTCTGTACAGACATCAAATTGAAACACCAGCTCAAAAAAGAGCGATCTTCATCTAGAAGAGAGTTAAGCACATTTTGCCAAGACTTCGGATTTACCTATATTTCTGCCCCTTCTACCCATTCTTCCAAAAGGAACAAAATATCAAAATCATATAGGAAAAATAATAATAGAAAATTAAGTAAAACTTCTGACCCCCTCCCCCCCAAAAAAAAGAAGATCTAAATTTCACAGACCTTCAAAGAATTCTAACACTGATGTTTGTTGGTACTGTGGAAAAGCCTGTCACCGAGCCAGTTAATGCAAATCAGGCAAGAAGAAAAAGAAAATCAGTCTTCTTGAAATCAGCGATGACACAAAGAAAGAGCTTTACTCTATTCTCGAAGAAGCTTATTTTGATCCCTCACCTCATCATTCCTCAGATGAATATTGTGACGAGGAAAATATCAATGTCGCCTATGATTCAGATTCTAGTCAATCAAGTGGTGAATGCAATTTCACTAAAGCCATATGCACTTGCGATAACTCATCCAGAATAAGAGTTTTAACTAATGACTCAAAACAAGCTCTCTTCGATGTTATCCAACACATCAATGATGAAGAATCTAGAAAACGTTATCTTCTAGAACTCAAAAATCTTATCCTCAATCATCAAGAAGATAAACCCAAAACTAAGGACATCATTGAACCCTTTAGCATGAAACAAATTATGTCTCATTTTGATAAACCTTCCGAACCTTCAATCTCCAATCTAAGACATGAAGTTGCAGAAATCAAAGGAGAAATCAGAGACATAAAGTCTAGACTTGGAAAGCTCGAACTTGGTGCTCTTACAAATCAAGTCTTCAGACGTGCTAATTCCTATGATCATAAGTCTAACGACGAACTTTCTCTAAAGGAAGAAGTCCTCCCCAATAATGATCATTTGACTGAATCTACTGCTATTGACTTCGGCCTCATTGGTAAAAGGACCTCAACTTTCGAAACTCCCGGTATCACTGTTATCACTTCTATTAGGCCTCAGAGTCATCATATCCCCATAAGGATAGTAGTAGATAAAAGTTTCATGATTACAAAATCGCTTTACTTGACAGCGGAGCTGACCGTAATTGTATAATTAAAGGTATTGCTCCTATTCATCACTTAGAGAAAAGTACCTCCAGGTTTTACTCCGCTAGAGGAGAACAATTACGCATTAACTATAAACTGTCTAAAGCTCATATTTGCAACAATGGTATTTGCCTAACAAATAATTTTGTTATTACAGAAGATATCAACGAAGATATCATCTTAGGAATTCCTTTTATCACCCAGATAAAACCCTTTGTCACTGATTTAAATAGTATAACTACCACCATCCTAGGAAAATATCTACATTTTCCTTTTTTTAAAACTCTTTCAAAGATGAAAGCAATTTTATTAGAAAAAATAATATTTTTAGAATCAACCAACTTTCTCAGCATCACCTTTTTGAAAGATGCAATTAAGGTCAAGAAAATCAAGCAGATTTTAAAAACCTCGGAGATAGTTACTAAAGTAGCCGATCTTCAAAAACGTTTTGAGAAAGAAATATGCTCTTATTTTCCTAACGCTTTTGGGAAAGAAAAACAAGCATGTGATTGAAATTCCATACATAGAAGGATTCAATGAACATGTCATTTCTACTAAGGCAAGACCTATCCAAATGAATCATGAAATGATGAAAATTCGCAAAAAAGAGATTTTAAATCTTTTAAAAAATAAAATTATTCGTCCTTCTAAATCTCCCTGGAGTTGCTCTGCATTTTATGTTAATAACAATGTAGAAAAGGAAAGAGGAGCACTATGACTAGTTATCAACTATAAACCTTTAAATACTGTTTTAAAATGGATTAGGTACCCAATTCCTAACCAAAGAGAGCTCTTAAAAAGAACCTATAAAGCTAATGTCTAGCAAATTTGATATGAAATCTGGTTTTTGGCAAATTCAAGTAGCCGAAAAAGACATATACAAAACGGCCTTTAATGTACCCTTCGGACAATACGAATGGAACGTTATGCCTTTTGAGCTCAAGAATGCCCCTTCTGAGTTTCAAAATATCATGAACTCTATTTTTAATGATTTTAGTCATATGTCTATTTTTTTATATAGATGATGTTCTTATCTTTTCCAAAAATATCGATTCACATTTCAAACATCTTAATACCTTATTTAAAGTGGTAAAATTTAATGGTTTAGTTGTTAGCGCTAAAAAGATAAAACTTTTTCAAAAGTCTATCAGATTTATATGCCATAACCTGTATCAAGGTTCTTATAAACCCATTTGTAGAGCCATAGAGTTCTCTTCCAAGTTTCCCAATGAAATTACGGATAAGACCCAGCTTCAAAGATTTCAAGGAAGTCTCAACTATGTAGCTGACTTTATTCCTACCATCAGGCATGTTTGTGAGCCTTTGTACAAAAGACTTAGGAAGAATCCTATCCCTTGGAGTTCTAAGCAAACATAGGCAATAATCCGAATCAAAAGAACGGTTCAAAACCTTCCCTGTCTAGGTATTCCCAACCCATAAGCCTTTATGATCGTAGAGATTGACGCTTCAGATATCGGATATGGAGGAAGCCTTAAACAAAGAATGACCCCTGAGTCCTCTGAACAACTTATTCGTTTTACTTCTGGAATCTGGAATTCCGCTCAAAAAAATTATTCTACTGTTAAAAAGGAAGTCTTGTCTATAGTGCTATGTATCACTAAATTTTAAGATGATCTTACTAATAAAGAATTTTTAGTAAGAGTTGAATGTAAATCGGCCAAAGAAATTCTTCAAAAGGATGTTAAAAATCTTGTTTCAAAATAAATATTTGCTAGATGGCAAGCTCTACTATCTAGCTTTGATTTCAAAATTGATTTCATTAAAGGAGAGGAAAACTCTTTACCTAATTTTCTAAATAGAGAATTTCTACAGAAAAAAAATGAGGCCCTTCAAACCTGACCCTTCCCTCAAAGGAAAAGAATCGCAAAATCCCCAAATGGCTAGACCATTTGAACTTTCCCCGTTTTTCCTACCAAAACTACAATCTCGCAAAGATCCCAAATTCCTTTTCAAAATAGGTACACAGCGCTGGTTGAATACCCCAAATTACCAGCTCTTGTACCAGTCCTATCAGCCAAACTGATTAATCTTAAATCAGCAAAACCATTTGAAAAAGGAGCATCATCAAGTTCCTCGGTACAAACCAAAGAAAGTTACGACGTGAAAGCCCCAGAAACCTTTGCTGAAGCAGTCAACCCATCATTGACTCCAAAAAAGCCGTAAGATGGCACATCTCCTTCTAAAGAAGAAAAATTCGAGTTCATCACTTCTCAGGTACTGCCTCTAATGGCAATTGATAAAGAATATGAAGGTTTCAAGGTAGAAGACCTTATCAAGCCATGTTACACAGATTTTAATTATGTGGATATAGAAAATTCATACAAAACAAGAAGATATTATGAGTCCATCCTCATAGATACCAATTCCATAGCAGAGGAACACACCATGAATGAAAAGGATCCAGAGTATATCAATTACTCCAGGTCTACTATCAAAAAGATTTTATCTCTATTTGAATGGTTTGCAGATCATCTGCACACCACCATAGCATTGTCAATGACGCACTGATCTCAGACTCACAATTAGCATGACTACAAAGCTACCTGGTTCAACTTTTTATATCTCAGGCCAGGACATACTTGGTTCGTTAAATATTGTCTCGAAGTCACCAAATCAGTCATCCCAAGATGGTTCTACGAGTGGTGGAATCTTTTCGGAGGTAACAAAAGAATATTATCACAACAATTTCTCAGCAGGTTCGAAGATTTTCAGACCAAAGAAGAAATATCATCCCTACCAGAGCATATTAAAATGTGCAAATATTTTATTCAATAAAGAATATCCTTTATTATTAGTTGAAATTTCTCAAAAATAGAATTTGAAAGAATCGAATTCTTGTCCAAAGAAATTAAAATCAGAGGCTGGACTCCTAAACAGCAAACTCCCAAGCCTCATAAGAGTGTTCTACCGAACTCTACAAAGGCTTCACCATCAAAAGCAGAGCTCAGAGAAAAACTCAGACAAGCTCTACAAAATCTTGATAAATATGAAAAGCAACAGATTATGCAATTAATCGAAGATGCTGCTTCATTCGGAAGAAGTAGCAATGGAGACATGTGTAATCCTAAAGGATTGGCACTTGCCTACATGGACCCCAATTATGAATAAAAGAAACGACCCTTGAGAAAAGATAGAAGTTCAAAGAGCCGGAATTGCTTTTTCCAAAGGGCATTCTACTATTCTTAAAAGGGGTCTATTATTATCTGTCATCATCAAAGACAAAAGCGTCACCTAATTTATTAAAAGTAACCATCCCTCTTTTGTAATAGTCGGCCACAAGGCCTTTACTTTTGTCGGCAACATTTAAGCCGTCCACTTGTTATCATCCTAGAGACAACTAAAACTCCCCTAGATCTATATAAGACTTCACTTACCCATTGTAAGAGGCATGAGAAAATTACCCAATTTTCTAAGACCTCTCTGCCAACTATCTTTATATTCTCTCTTCTGTTCCTATGTTTTGCTTAATGAAGTTTTTCCAATAAACGTTCAGTTTGTAAGTATAATGTCTACTACTTTCTAGTACCTCAATACAATACAAAAGGTCCTTATTTATAGTTATACTCTACAGGGACATATTACTCCTATTCCAATATGGGACAAGACTACATTATGTACATATCTGTAAACTAACACTCCCTCTCAAGCTGGTGCATACAAATCATATGTACCGAGCTTGTTACATATATAACCAATACGAGGACCAGTAAGGGACTTGGCGAAAATATCTGCAAGTTAATCATTCGACCTCACAAACTTTGTAGCAATCTCTCCTAAAAGTATCTTTTCTCTGACGAAGTGACAATCAATCTCAATGTATTTAGTTCTCTCATNTGAAAGTATCTTTTCTCTGACGAAGTGACAATCAATCTCAATGTGTTTAGTTCTCTCATGGAACACCGGATTTGATACAATATGAAGGGAAACTTGATTATCGCACACAAGTTCCATCTACTAATTTCACCAAATTTCAACTCCTTGAGCAATTATTTGGTCCAGACTAACTCACATGTTGCCATAGCCATTGCTCGATATTCTGCTTCTGCACTAGACCAAGCAACTATATTTTATTTCTTGCTCTTCCAAGACACCAAATTTCCTCCTACTAAAACACAATATCCAGACGTAGAACGTCTATCAGAAGGTGATCCTGCCCAATCAGCATCTGAGTATCCAATGATCTGCTCATGACCTCGATCCTCAAAGAGTAACCCTTTGCCTGGAGCCGATTTTATATATCGAATAATGCGGACAACTGCATCCCAATGACTATCACAGGGAGAATTCATAAACTGACTTACAACACTCACAGGATAAGAAATGTCGGGTCTAGTCACTGTGAGATAATTTAATTTTCCAACCAGCCGCCTATAGCTTGCAGGATCGCTAAGCGGCTCCCCCTGTCCTGGCATAAGTTTAGAATTCGGATCCATCGGAGTGTCAACAGGTCTGCAACCTNATGCCCAATCAGCATCTGAGTATCCAGCAATTTGCTCATGACCTCAATCCTCAAATAGTAACCCTTTGCCTGGAGCCGATTTTATATACCGAATAATGCGGACAATTGCATCTTAATGATTGTCATAGGCAGAATTCATAAACTGACTTGCAACACTCATATGATAAGAAATATTGGGTCTAGTTACTCTGAGATAATTTAATTTACCAACCAGCCGTCTATAGCTTGCATGATCACTAAGAGGCTCCCCCTGTCCTGGCAAAAGTTTAGAATTAGAATACATCGGAGTGTCAACAGGTCCGCAACCTATCATCCATGTCTCCTCAAAAATGTCTAAAGCATATTTTCTTTGAGAAATAACAATACCTGAGCTAGACTGAGCAACTTCAATACCTAGAAAGTACTTCAATCTTCCTAGATCCTTAGTTTGGAAGTGCTGGAAGAGATGCTGCTTCAGNTGAGCAACTTCAATACCTAGAAAGTACTTCAATCTTCCTAGATCCTTAGTTTGGAAGTGTTGGAAGAGATGTTGCTTCATATTGGTAATACCATCCTGATCATTGCCAGTAATAACAATATCATCAACATAGACTACCAGATAAATACAGAGACTTGAAGCAAAGTGCCGATAAAACACAGAGTGATCAGCTTCACTACGAGTCATGCCAAACTCCTAGATAACCATGTTGAACTTACCAAACCAGGCTCGAGAATACTGCTTTAGACCATAAAGTGACCGACGCAAGCGACATACAAGGTCACGAGACTCCTCCTGAGAAAAATACCAAGTGGTTGCTCCATATAAACCTCATCCTCAAGATCACCGTAAAGAAAGACATTCTTAATATCCAGCTGATAGAGAGACCAATGACGAACCGCAACCATGGATAGAAAAAGGCGGACTGATGCTACTTTAGCCACGGGAAAAAAGGTATCACTGTAATCGAGCTCAAATATCTGAGTATATCATTTGGCAACAAGACGGGCCTTAAGTCAATCAACCTGACTATCGAGACCAACTTTGACTCATAAACCCAATGATAACCAACAGTAGATTTACCTGAAGGAAGAAGAACAAACTCCCAAGTACCACTTGTATGTAAAGCAGATATCTCGTCACTCATAGGCTGTCGCCATCCTGGATGAGACAACGCTTCACCTGTAGACTTAGGGATGGAAACCGAGGATAAAGAAGATATAAAAGCATAATGGAGAGATGACAGACGATGATAACTTAAACCGACATAATGGGGATTAGGATTAAGTATGGTTCGTATACCTTTCCGAAGTGCAATCGGTGTGCTTGGAAGAGACAAGTCCGCAGTAGGAGCAGGGTCACGTGCAGGACGAGAACTAGTTGGGCATGATGTAGGGCGCAGACGACGATGATAAGTCAAGAGTGGTGTTCCTATAGTTGGGGATCTAATAGGAACAACACTGGACTCCTCAACGATTGGTATAGGTGAAACTTCTTGGTCGAAGGTGGTGGAGGAGGAGCTATAGTAAACGTATGGGTGTTTAACGGGCGGGCTGGGACGGGCTGGACACAAAAACAATCAGCCCGTCCGTTTAACGTTGCGGGCTGTTAGCGGGCTGAGTTAGCGGGTTGTACTTTTTCGGGTTTTTTTTGTCCGTCCGGGTTCGGGCTTAGCGGGTTGTTAGCGGGCCGTAGATTTTTGTTTTTTTTTTAAAGTAAATTTTATTTTTCTTATTCAATGTTATTGATACTTAAGTGTTTGCAAACTTTTAAGGCTTAGAATTAAACTTTGAAGTTTAAATTTTTAAATTTTAAATTTGAATTTTATAATGTTAAAATTAAAATTTGAAAGTAAGTGGCTACAAAAAATTATTTAATAAGACCTATATGTAAGGATCAAGCT
>AWOL01S0014232.1:10528-26879 GCA_000715115.1 Nicotiana otophora
CAACCAAGAGACTAAGCATTGTCTCTCCTTGCATGACCACAAATGTTGCTCTATTCCAAAAACCTTGCATCATTCTCTTCTCTCGAGGCTGAGCTCTGCCTCCGACTTTAGACAAGACTAAGCTCAGTCTTGTCTTATCTTAAGCATCATGTCTTTGCATCTCATGGGCTGATACATAGCCAAATATTTCGAGGGCGTCATAGTCCGAATGCATCATCTTCATAGCCAGAAGACACCATGCCATGGCCTGAGGATCTTCATACTTGAACATGCTTTCATGTCCCCTTTTATCGATTAGATGACTAAGCATGAAGATATTCACTAAGTCTTTAGCATAAGTCTGTTTCTGACCTTGCTGTGATGACATGTAGCATGTTTGATCCTGTATGCTTCTACCATGTCTTGACTTCCAAATAGTGGCCTTAATTTGTTCTCATTCTGTTAAGTTCTGTTGCAAATTGATATGTCCCCTTCTTGGGACACTAGCATCTACACGTAGCATAATCTAAACCCTTTTTTTCTCTAAATATGAGTATGTGTACATCAATCTTGCAAACCTGTCTTGTTAGTATATGCATTATGTGTTGAACTTGTTTTTCTGAAACTTTGTTAAGTCTGTTCTCAAAACCTAAGCATGTTCTACAACCTGTTCTATGTGCTCAATTTGAATCTGCTTGCATCGCTCAGTGTTATCCCTTAACCTAAGTCTATTCCCTTATTGCCTGGTCTCTTTTGAGTTCTTATTCTTAGCCGGCTAAAAGCCAAGGCTACTTAGGTTCTATCATTTGACCTCCCTAGTGTGAGCACTGCTCGGGGTCAAATTGAGACCCTTGTGAACTCGGACACACTAGGATTTTGTCCTTCGACTTTATCTGAATTTCCCCTATCAACCTCCCTAGTGTGAGCACTGCTCTGGGTTCTTGAAATCTTTGGAAACTCTGACACACTAGGGCTATGATTCTAATTCTCAACTCTGCCTTGTGCCCACAGGGTGAATCACTTGAGTCCTGGCTGTCTTATGCCAATGAGGATGTAATTTTGGGTTGTTATGAACTATGAGAATGAAGGCCTGGCCTGGTCGGGTGTATCTTTGGGCCTGCTGCAAGCTCCCTATGGCTATTCTACTTTGTAATTCATTCTATTCATTCCGAGCATGTAATAATTATTTGTAATAACAATTGGGGTATTAGTAAATTGGGAAACTGGGTTTATTTTTAACATTTGCATGAGAATGGGTAGAAATCCTGCCTATAGGTTTTTACTTTGCTCATTCTGCTATTGTGTTAGAAATCCTGCCTATAGATGTTTACTTTTCTCATTCTGCTATTGTGTTAGATAACCTACCTATAGGTGTTTACTTTATTCAAATACATTCTACTATTGTATATTAGATAACCTGCCTCTAGGTGTTTATTTTGCTCGAATAAGCTCTGTGGATAACCTGCCTATTCTGCCTTTTAGATACCATGCCTATATAGAATAAAATAATCAAAGTTCAATTTGCATTGCAGCATATTCATTAGGCGTCATGATCATAGGGTCATTTATAAATCTGCATTTTTAGAAGTCATGCCCATAGGGTTCTTAATTGATTGATATGCTATTGTCATATTTGCTCATTTAGTATATAAGAACTAAAACCAGTTTCAACCATCAAGAGTATGAATCATCTCTATAGGTAATCACTATATGTGTTAAGCACTAAAATCGGGCTTTAAAACACTGCCTCGTTGAGCGCCAGTAGAAAGCATGCCTATAGGAGCAACTAAGTAATTCTGAATATTTCTCGTGTTTAATACTACCAAATAATGAGTAAATCACCTAGATAATAAGTTTATAGGTTTCAACCGCTTATGCTTATAATCAGTAGACAATTATGCAGTCACTTAGAAATTACTTTGTATAACAACTCGCATGATTAAAATCCAGAATCAAATAGAATTCATGTTTATAGGGCTTAACGACTTCAATTGTTGAAACCGTCAAAACGCCTAATTTGTTTGTGTGCATTTGCTGCCTAAGTGTGGAGGCTAACTCGAGATCTTATTTGCTTTTACATGAAGGTCCAACTTGTTTTGTATTTCGCTTAGTTTTATCATTTTGAGCAACCTAAGTTAAATCTAGAACCATCCAAAATAGAGGTCCAAACGCCTTCGGTCCATAGGCAAGGGACGGGTAGTGCACACATAGGGTACGACTTAGAACCAAATAGAGCACTTTAGGTCAACAACTTAAAGATAGTAATCGGGCAGTAGGAGATGATAGTCTGTGCCCGCTGAATAATATGAGTAACACCCCGTCTTGAGGGAGTTACGAAGTATTATTTATGTTGCACGGGGTGATCCTTTAGGATAAAAAACATAGGACCCCACACTCCTATTAAAATAATTATTTTTGTTTCTCTTCTCTCTTAGACTAATTCACATAATTTAAGTACGCCTGGGACCCACCGTTATGGACCTCCAGGAGTGCCTAACACCTTCTCCTCAAGGTAATTTGAGCTCTTACCCAATCTTTGGTGACGCAAACTAGTACACCCGAGTAATTTGCAATAGGTGCCCTAACACACCTTAATCCGTTAGGTGGCGACTCTCTTTTAATGACCCTTCCTCCTCCATTTTTAAAAGAGTTGTCATGACATCAAAACCCGATTTCACGAGAAAGAGGGGCGCGACACTACTCATCAAGAACATGGCAGAGGAACTCAAGAAACTTACTGGAAGGGTTCGAAGTGTCGAAGGGGGCAAAGGCATTGAGGGTTTCAATTATGAAGATTTGTGTATTCAGCCAGATGTAGAACTTCCATAGGGTTACAAACTCCTAAGTTCGAAATGTTCGATGGAACTGGTGATCCGAAGGTGCATTTGAGAACATATTGTGACAAGCTTGTAAGCGTTGGCAAGGATGAAAGAATCTGCATGAAGCTGTTCATGCGAAGCCTCACCGGAGATGCCCTATCTTGGTACATCAGTCAGAACCCAAAGAAATGGGTTAATTGGGTGATCATGGCATCGGATTTCATGGATCGGTTCAGGTTTAACACAGAAAACACACCAGATGTTTTCAATATTCAAAATCTCAAGAAGAAGCCAATGGAAACTTTCTGCAAATATGCTACTCGGTGGAGGTCTGAAGCTGCAAAAGTAAGGCCAGCGCTGGAAGAATAATAGATGAATCAATTCTTCGTCAGAGCTCAGGATCCGCAATACTACGAAAGATTGATGGTTATTGAAAACCATAAATTTTGTGATATCATCAAGTTGGGAGATAGAATAGAATAAGGGATCAAAAGCGGAATGGTGACAAATTTTGAAGCACTTCAAGCCACAAATAAGGTTCTGCAGTCAGGAGGTATCTCCAAGAAGAATGAAGTAGGTGCAGTAATGGTAGCCCAAGGTCCGAAGTCTCCTGTCACATACCAAACACCTCCACGCACATATCAGCCTTCACCTCCCAGCTACCAACAACCTGCCACCACTTACCATACCTATAACACCCAACCCGCATACTACAACGCACCACCAACCCACCAAAACTACCAAACACCTAGACCAAATTTCGACCGCAGACCACCCAGACAATACACCCCAATTGCTGCACCTATAGACCAGTTGTACGAAAGATTGAAGGTTGCCGGTTATATCACTCCTATTCCCGATGTTGCTATGGAAAACTCTTCCCAGTGGATTAATCCAAACAATACATGTGCCTATCATCAAGCATGAAAGCTCATACTATTGATGAGTGTCGTACTTGGAAGGATAAGATTTAGACATTAATTGACACCAAAGTCATACAGGCAAAAGAGGTTGCACCCAATGTCTGTAACAATCCTCTCCCGGATCACATGGGTGGAGGAGCAAATGTGATAGAGACCGATAAAGAATGGGACTCAGAGGGGTTAATTGGACTCATTCGGGAAGGGGATAATTCCGAAACATCTCCAATCACTCTCACACCTGTCATGGTACAGAATCAGGCACCAATTGAAGTTGAGGTAGCTACACCAACTCCGTTTGAGGTTGAAGTAACAACGCCCTTCACCGTGATGGTAGCACCAACGCCGTCTTATAAGTCTAATGATATACCATAGGATTAATTTGCGGAAGCAAGAAGAAAAGGAAAAGCAAAAGTGGAAGAAACAGGCGCATCGCAAGGCATGACCAGAACTGGTAGGGTTTATACACCCGAGCATTTAGGAGGAACGAGCAAAGAAACTGTATCTAAATCACCTGTCATTGAGACTGGCCCAGATAAACTTTGGAGAAAGGTAAAAGCAAGGGAATATTCTGTGGTTGATCATCTGAACAAAACCCCTGCTCAAATATCTATTTTATCACTGCTGCAAAACTCCGAGGCACATAGGAATGCCCTGATGAAGGTGTTGAATGAAGCCTATGTACCCAACAACACCACAAGTGGAGAGATGGGCAACATGGTAGGGCACATGTTGGAAAGCCACAAGATCACTTTTCATGAAGACGAGCTACCACCAGAAGGATTAAGTCACAATAGGGCACTGCATTTCACAGTGTAGTTTGAAGATTATTTCAATGCTAGAGTCCTGATAGATAGGGGTTCGAGTCTTAACATATGTCCACTAACTACTTTAAAAAGATTGGGTAAAGGCCTGCACGAGATACGAGCAGGAAGTATGAATGTGAAAGCATTTGATGGGTCTCAAACGGCCACAATTCGGGAGACCAACCTCAGCCTACAGATAGGCCCAACCTGGTTTGATGTTGAGTTTCAAGTGTCGGACATATCTGCTACCTATAATCTATTATTGGGACGACCTTGGATACACGCCGCCGGAGACATAGCTTCTACTCTACATCAGGTCATGAAGTTTGAGTGGAACCATCAAGAAATGATCATCCATGGGGACGGGAGTAATCCCATTTACACCAATCAAATTGTTCCGTTCATTGAGAATAGTAGGAAGTTGGGGGGAGAAACATACCATCGCATCGAGCGCGTCAATATAATTGATAAGGAAAAATGGTGGAGCAGTAAGATAGAAGGCATATTGTCATGGACAGGGTATGAACCTGGCAAAGGTCTTGGTAAGAATCTCCAGGGGATCACCAAACTAATACAACTAAAGTGTCATGGCACAAAGATTGGGCTTGGGTATGAATACACCAGGCACGAGTATCAAAATTGGTCGCCACCATGGCGTGGTCCTTCTTACCCTCTAGATCAACCAGTACCATATTTAAGCTAGTCATTTCATCAGGCTGACATGATGTGGGAGTCCGAAGAAGATGAAGTTCTAGCTGGTATAAGGAATTTGTTTCTGGACGATGAAGACATGGATTGTAGTGCGATAGTTGAGGAGGAGGAAGGCCTAATTATTAAGACCATAGAGAAGGGAGCTATTCGCAAGAACTGGACCGCTGCACCATCAAGGGCCCGTCGAGTTCTTGGGTAGCTTGGTAATTAGCATCACTTATTTTAAAAGCAATTTTTATGATCATTTAAGACATTTTCAGTATTTTATTATAAGCATGTTTTATTTGAAACAATTGCTCGGGTCATCGAGCCATACTTGTTTGACGTTTTCAAGATTTATCTAATGCATTGTTATTTTTAGTATTTATTATTACTCTTTACCTTTTTCTCTACAACATTATTATTACCTATCCCGATGAACATACGACTATGACATGTAATGAGACAACACAACATAAGGATAATGATTCAGAGGATCTGGAGGAGGATATAATACCCGAGGAAATTGTCAGAGAGGTGAAAAACTTTGAAAACAAGCCTAAGTCCAATTTAGATGAGTCCTAAATAGTTAATTTGGGAGACTGAAACAGTCAACGAAACACATGTAAGCATTCACCTATCACCATCAGAGAAGGCAGAATACGTCCGGTTCTTATAGGATTATAAGGATATTTTTGCATGGTCCTATGATGATATGACCGGTTTGAGCACGTCCATAGTGGCTCATAAACTACCTACCAACCCTACGTTTCCGCCTGTAAAACAGAAGCTCAGAAAATTCAAGCCAGATATGAGTCTGAAAATAAAGGAGGAAGTCACCAAGCAGATCAAAGCCAAGGTTCTCAGTGTGGTTGAATATCTGACCTGGTTGGCTAACATTGTGCCAGTTCCAAAGAAAGATGGGAAGGTCAGAGTGTGTGTCGACTA
Source organism: Nicotiana otophora (assembly GCA_000715115.1). Lineage (NCBI taxonomy): Eukaryota > Viridiplantae > Streptophyta > Magnoliopsida > Solanales > Solanaceae > Nicotiana > Nicotiana otophora. The sequence continues at coordinate 16,691 of AWOL01S0014232.1, forward strand.
TCGCGACTTAAACAGAGCAATTCCCAAAGATGATTTCACGTTGCCCAATATATACATACTGATCGACAATTGTGCCAAGCATGAACTCCAATCCTTTGTGGATTGCTTCGCGGGATATCATCAAATCTGGATGGATGAAGAGGATGTAGAAAAGACAGCCATTATTACACCATGGGGAGTGTATTGCTACAAAATGATGTCGTTTGACCTAAAGGATGCTGGAGCCACTTATATGAGGGCCATGACAACAATTTTCCATGACATGATACATAAGGAGATAGAGGTGTACGTGGATGACGTCATCATCAAATCCAAAATAAGCACATATCATATAGCAGATTTGAGGAAATTCTTTGATTGACTTCGAATGTACAACCTGAAACTGAACCCCGCAAAGTGTGCCTTCGAGGTCCCAGTTGGAAAGATTCTAGGCTTCACCGTCAGCCCCCGAGGAATTGTGCTAGACTCGTCAAAGGTCAAGGCTATCCAAGATTTGCCACCTCCAAAGAACATGAAAGATGTGATGAGTTTCTTGGGGCATCTCAGTTACATCAGGCGTTTCATAGCACAATCAATTGTGATTTATGAACCGATTTTCAAAATGTTAAAGAAAGACGTTGTGACAAGTTGGACTGAATAATGCCAGAAAGCCTTTGACAAGATCAAGGAATATTTATCCAAACCACCTATTCTCGTCCCACCAGAACCTGGGAGACCTTTGCTACTCTATTTATCTATACTGGATCGGGCTTTCGGCTGTGTCTTGGGACAACACAACGAGATGGGTAGAAAGGAAAATGCCATATACTATATAAGTAAGAAGTTCATACCCTATGAAGCACAATATTCTTTGCTAGAGCACACCTGCTGCGCTTTGACATGGATAGCTCAAAAGTTGAGGCACTACTTCTGTGCCTACACCACATATCTCATATCGAGAATGGATCCATTAAAATACATCTCCCAGAAACCCATGCCTACGGGAAAGTTGGCAAAATGACAGATACTACTGAGTGAATTTGACATTATTTATGTAACTCAAAAGGCAGTCAAGGGGCAAGCATTGGAAGATTATCCAGCAGAAATTCCTGTGGGTGGAGAATACGAACCACTGAAAACATATTTTCCTGATGAAGAGGTATCATTCGTAGGAGAAGATATCACTAAAACCTATGACGGTTGGAGAATGTTCTTCGATGGAGCTGTAACTTGAAAGGAGTAGGAATTGGAGCATTTTTAGTGTCAAAAACAGGTCAACACTATGCAGTATCCGCAAAGCTCAGGTTTCCATGTACTAACAATATGGGAGAATATGAGGTCTGCATCTTGGGGATCAACTTGGCCATTGACATGAACGTTCAGGAATCAATCATCACCGACAACTCCACCAACCTTAACAGTGATTTGATGAAATCCATGTGCGAAACCTTCAAGATCAAGCATAAGCATTCCACAGCATACAGGCCACAAATGAATGGAGCTGTGGAAGCCACCAATAAGAACATCAAGAAGATATTAAAGAAGATGGTAGATAATCACAAACAGTGGCACGAGAAGTTACCATTCGCCCTACTTGGGTATCGTACCACGATTTGCACATCCACTGGGGCAACTCCATATTTGCTGTCTATGGCACTAAAGCCGTCATTCCCGCCGAAGTAGAAATTCCTTCTTTGAGAGTCATACAAGAGGCTGAACTCAGTGATGCAGAATGGATAGGAAGTCATTATGAGCAAGTGGCTCTCGTTGATGGAAAAAGAATGAACGTAGTATGTCATGGTCAACTTTACCAGAACAGAATATCCAGAGCATTCAACAAAAGGGTTAGGCCTGGACAATTCACACCGGGGTAGCTGGTGCTGAAGCGGGTCTTCCCGCATCAAGATGAAGCCAAAGGAAAATTTTTGCCCAATTGGAAAGGGCCCCACATGATTCATAGAGTACTAACAGGAGGAGCTCTCATACTCGCAGGGATGGACAGAGAAGTTTGGCCAAAACCTATCAACTCAAATGAAGTCAAGAGATACTATGTTTAGATTGTTTGCATTTCTTCATCTGATGTAACTGAACTACGCTTGACCTGATTCCCGTTTAATAGGGGATACGTAGGCAGCCATGTGGGTTCGGTCACAATTCAATAAAATCTTCATTTTCCACCATAGTTAGAAACTGGGACAAAATTTTAAGGAGGACCCTCTAAATTCTGGAGCAAATCCAGCCAATTTCATCATATGCAGAATGGTCAATTGGACCCTCAAAGTTCTAATGCAAAGAAGTCGCAATGTCTCTAAAGTGTCACAGTCATTGGTTCATCTAATTTACTTGATATTACATACTACTATGTTTTTAATTAACTACATTCATCAAATGCACGCATATGTTCTCTAAAACTTTATTTTTATGAAACAGGCAGATGCTACCCATGGTAACTTGAGCAAGATCTCGATACAGAGCAAAGAAAAGCAAAGCAAGCAGGCGAAGGCATGAACCAACCTTCCCCGCAAAACATACGATTTTTCTTTGGATGCAGGAATAAGGAATAATCACAAGTACGTACACAGATCAAAATCACTATCTTCATAATGACAAAACTACCAAACGCAAACATGTCTACAACTAAGAAATACTCTACTATCACTCATTATGTTTTCTTTGCATGAGGCTAAGCATTGCCTCCCTAATTGCATAAGGCTAAGCCTTGCCTCCCTAATTGCATAAGGCTAAGCATTGCCTTTCCATTGCATGAGACTAAGCATTGTCTCCCATTTTGCATGAGGCTAAGCCCTGCCCGCCCAATTGTATAAGGCTAAGCATTGTCTTTCCATTACATGAGACTAAGCATTGTCTCCCATTTTGCATGAGGCTAAGCCTTGCCTCCCCAATTACATAAGACGAAGCATTGCCTTTCCATTGCATGAGACTAAGCAATGTCTCCTTTCTTGCATGAGACTAAGCATTGTCTCCTTTATTGCATAATGTTAAGCATTGCCTTCCGATTGCATGAGACTAAGCACCGTCTCATAATTGAAGGAGACTAAGCATTGTCTTTAATTGCAGGAGACTAAGCATTGTCTCCTATTTTGCATGAGGCTAAGCCATGCCTCCTCAACTGCATAAGGCTAAGCATTGCCTTTCCCTTGCATGAGATTAAGCACTATCTCCCAGTTGCATGAGACTAAGCACTGTCTCCCAATTGCATGAGACAAGAATTGTCTCCTATTTTGTATGAGACTAAGCATTATCTCCTATTTTGCATGAGGATAAGCCCTGCCTCCTCTACTGCATAAGGCTAAGCTCTGCCTTTCCTTGCATGATACCAAATGCTACGCTACTTAAACTCTATCACTATTCTTCTACTTTCCCAAGGCTAAGCTCTGCCTCCAATCTTATACAGGACTAAGCTCTGTCTTTGTTTTGCTCTGCATATGACCAAGCATCATGTCTTTGCATCACGTGGGTTGGAAAATCACCATTTTGTCCAAAGGCGTCATAGTCCGAAGGCATCGTCCTCATAGCCGGAAGACACCATGCCATGGCCTGAGGATCTCTCAATTTTGCACATCATTATTCAAAGGCGTCATAGTTCAGAGGCACCATTTTCATGGCCCGAGAACATAATTTCATGGCCTGCGAATCCCTTATCACGCGATTTATGGCCCAGGACATCATGGTCTAAGGACATCATCCTCGTCGTCCAAAGACAACTTTCATGGTACAAAGGGAATTTGTATTATTTTTAAATTCTCGTAATAATCCCGTATATTCTTGCATGCATTGCATTTAAATTTTTGCAGGTAATCCAGGAGGTAACCGTTCTTTTAAACGGTAGCAATTTTTGCTCCGGTTTTCGTTTGGTGCTCACATCCTGAAATTACCTCAAATGCAGCCGACCACCATCCGTTACCCGCTTCCACTTGATAACCGTTCAAATGCTCATCCATAACCATTCTAAGATACATCCTTTCACAACCTCATATGAACTCGTCTGATATTATCCTACCTAAAGGAACACTTTCCGAAGCATACGACCATTCTTGCAACAGCTCCATCGGCTCAGTTCACTGCTGGATCCAGAACTACACGCAGCCTGATTCCCATAATACTAGGGATATGTAGGCAACTCAGAAACTAGAGTCCGGCCTCTATTTCTCAAATCATCCCATTCGGTCAAAATCGGTCATTATTTCTTTACCGGACAACTTTTCATCATTCCCGGGTAAAGAGAGGCAGTTGTTGATACCCAATATTTCCCTCATATTTTTTCAAATGTATATACATACTTTCACAATAGTATATTTGCATCATCATTTAGTTTATAAACCTATATAAGCATTTTTCATAATCTTTAAAAAACATTAAATTAATCTCTTTCTGCATTTTATTGTGTAAATATCCAATAATTATCCTTCAAATTATTTGTATGATGATTTAATCATCTAACTTATTATTTACACCAACACGTATGTTTTATAATATTTTACTTCATTTTGTTTCATAATTACATTTGCATTTTTAGGCTAATTGCACATTCTTTACAATAATAGCCTATATTCATGTATATTCACATTATTTGTGCCAAAATAACTTTTATATTTTTATAATGTTAAGTTATTATTTCTGATCATTTTAGTGCACAAATAATATTTTTTGTTATTTATTAATTACTTTTATAAATTATGTTTTTGTTAAATATTGGGTATTTAACAACTAGCCCCAATTCCTAAATAATTTCGGCCCAAAACCCCGAATACCTCAGCACAATAACCCTATCCCAAACCAGATCACCCGCTAATCCTAAACCCGGCTGCAACACGCCTAAGCCAACCCGACCCAACCCTCTTAAAATCCAGGTCGTTGATCTTTTAGATCAATGACCCATATTTAATCCCTCCTTTTAATTATCCCCTCACCCCCAAACCCTAATCACTCCCCTCCAATCCGCCGCCCTCATATCCTCTCAATCTCCCCTCCCTCTTTGAAGAACCATAAAATTGCCTCCCCCCTAAATCTTCTCCTAATCCCACCAAATATGGGATTCGATGGCTATTTCTTACCATATTCGGCCTATTTGTGGTACTAGCTATTCTCCTATAATTCTTGCCTAAACATGGCAAGTAGATCTCTCTAAAATCGAACCAAAAATGGTTCAAATCCCTAATGTTTGAGTGTTATTTAGTCTATATGCGTCCTATGCTACTGTGCGTACGATTTTTGTTTATATTTTTTTGATACTTACTTTCCCTAAAAACTAGGGTTTACATATCTCTTAAATTAATTTTTAGACCTATTTGTACATCTATTTTCCTTGTTCGTCGCTTAAATCACTCAGTTACTATTTGATTTTTACTAATATATAAACCACTCCCCCATTCCCTTCTAAAGAAAAAAGACTTGAATCACTAATTTTCACTGAAAAAATTAGTGTTTTACTCTGTGTTCATTTATTCTCTTGTTCTGTTTTTGGCTCTTGGCCGACAGAAAGCCAAGGCCACCGGACTTCCTACTTTTCCGACCTTTCTTGGGTGTGAGCACTGCCCTGGGTTCTTTGAAACTCTTGGGAACTTGACGCATCTGGGATTTTGGGTCATATTGTTGTTCTCTTCTTATTTGTTGAGCAACAACTGGTTAGTTTCTCAACCTTCGAAATGTTTATTCCATTATGTTCTAATTAGCATATCTATTTTTTTTTGAAATTTCATGACTTGATATAACCCCTTGACTCTCTTCATGTGTGATTCGGCCTATAGCATGAACTTCTCTAGCATTTTCTCACGCCTAAATTGTTAGTCCCAAAAAATATCTTTGTATCTAACTTAGGCAATTTGGATAGTTTAAAACATGTTTAGCTTAATGTGTTGACAATTTGGGTGTTTTGATTAGTTATATGGCCTAATCTTGTTTCTTGCCTAATTCTGAATTTCTATAGTGATTAATTTATATTATTAGTATGCCCTGATCCGTTAAGACCTTCACTCTAGTTGTAATATGCTACTATGACCATGATTGTCAATCAGTATGCTCTTACCATGCCAATTCTATACCCCTAGCAGCCAATTATCTTATAACTTTCCTGACTTGTTTTCCTTATAATATGTGATTTTGTCTGCCTTGTTGGTATAAGTTGTACTGTTTCATCCCCGTGTTTAGCATAGTTTGATCCTTTAGGTTTTGAACTTGTTGCATTAGCGATAAGTGTTTGTCCTATTTGGCCTAAGGCTCCTTTGCCTATGTACCCTGTCATCCCAAAAGTCTAAGATTCCTTACTTCTTATTAATATGTAACCCTGCCACAATATATTAAGTGATACTTGCAGCATTAACTTGTTTTCTTGAATTCATGCACCCTCTAGGTTGAAATGTTCACTATGTGATCACTTTATAATGTTTGCAAATGCACTTTTACAAACCTTATTACTTTACTACTATTTTCATTGGTTGCTTCCCTATTCTAAGTCTCTAATTTTTGGACGGCTGGAAGCCAAGCACCCCCTCCCCCTAAACATCCTATTAACCTCCTTAGTGTGAGCATTGCTCGGGGTCCACTTTGAGGCTCTTGTGAACTCTGACACGCTAGGGTTTAAGGTTCTTTGGCCACTTTCTTCTTGACTGCTCAATTTTGTCCCTCATATGCATACTGAATAAGCCAATTGGCTTGTGTAAATGATTGTTTTCCTGGATCTTTTGATCAACTATGGTTGTTGGGTTGGTCCAAATTCTCCTGTGATTTATGGGTTATACTAAAATCTATGTGGAGAATAAATTGAAGGCCTAGCTAGGTTGGGTACACTTTGGGTCTGTCTTAGGCCCACTATAGTTATTTCTATCACTTTGTAATTTATTTCATAATTGGGCCTGTAATAATTCTGTAATAACGATTGGGGCATTAGTGAAATTGGGAAAATGGGTCTATTCTAATGATTGCATAAAAGGGTAGAAATCCTCCCTATAGGATCTGAGTGTCTAATTTGTTCAACATGCTCTATATGTTTGTTAGATAGCCTACCTATAGGACATAAATCATCTCACTTGTTCACATGTTCCGCTCTCACGTTATTATCTGCCTACTGTACTGCAACACAATGATTATTCGTCAAGTTGCTTCATGTTAGATATCACGCCTATAGGAATATAATCAAATTAGCTACTATTACTGTTATTCCTACTAAATTGCTCACCTAGAAAGCATGTCCATAGGAATAAAAGGATAAAAACTAGTTTTGTTTGCCAATTCTTGGAAATTCTGCCTATAGGACTCTGTGGCTCGCCTAGAAAGTATGCTGATAAAATCAACGCTGGCAATTTTGAACATCAAACTGTTTCACTACCTATAGGGTTTGTAAGCATGCATATAGGGTTTGTAATGCTCACAATCTGCAAAAACAAATTAGAAAGCATGCCTATAGGGTTAGTAATGCCCACAATCCGCAAATTCGTTATTCTAAGAGAGCAACATTGTCTGTATGTTTAAAATTCAGAATCACCTAGAAGCGATGACCATAGGATATAAGGATCCCATTTCGTCTTAATTCTGAATTGTCTACTGCCTCATTATGAACCTGTTAGCGTGCATTTGTTGCTTACATGTGGAGGCTAACTTGAGCCATTTACTGCCCTTATGTGTAGTCCTACATGTTTTTGAACTGTCGCCTAGTTTTAACATTTTGTGAGCAGCCTAAGTCAAGTCTAGAACCACCCAAAATAGAGGTCCAAATGCCTCCTAGACCATAGGTATGGGACGAGTAGTGCACGCATAAGGCATGATTTAGAATCAACTAGTATGCTTTAGGTAATAGCTTAAAGATAGTAATCGGGTAGCAGGAGATGATAGTCTGTGCCCGCTGAATAATACGAGTAACACCCCAGCTCGAGGGAGTTACGAAGTATTATTTATGTTGCACGGGGTGATTCGTTAGGCTAAAAAACATAGGACCCCCCCCCCCAATCCAGTCTTTAAATCAATTATTTGTGTTTATTCAAGGACTTTTGATAATAACTGCCTAAACATCTTGTTTTCTCTTTGTTTATCTAACTAATTCATATAATTGGAGTCGGCCAGGAACCGCAGTTGTGGACCTCAAAGAGTGCCTAACACCTTCTCTTTGAGGTAATTTGAGCCCTTACCCGATCTTTGGTGGCGTAGATTAGTTAAACCAGAGTTATCTGCAAATAGGTGCCCTAACACACCTTAAAAAAGAACCCATTAGGTGGCGACTAGCCTCTTTTAATACTTCCTTAAAAGAGTTGTCACATGTCGAAACCCGATTTCGTGAGGAAAAGGGGGCGCGACAGCATGGCAACTCTGCTGGGGATATTATTAAGCTCTTACAATAGCGAACTTGGTCTATATGAATTAGTCTTCTTTGATAAACATGTTTCCTTGTCTCTTATTATTTTGTTATATGAATATCCCGCTACCGTTTCCCTTTTCATTGCTCAATGCGCAGCCTTTCAACTATTTTCCCTTTATTTGAATTCGCATTAATATGCAAATCTCTGTTCCACTTGGTTATAACATGTGCTTTCCTTTATTTATAGTCATGTTTGCTTGCTCCAAGTCTTTTTAAATTACTACATCATGTCTCTCCGTACCCTTACTACCCTGTTTACTTTATTACAACCTGCACATTGCGCGAACTAACTTCTTCTTTGTTTTCTTTTCTTTTTATTTCTTTACATTTCATTTTAATACTGCATTTACTGATTTCATCATGCAAAATATTTGACAACGTGTTATTTTACCTTTGCATAAAGCATGCTCCACATCATATTCCACTCGTGCCTAATTAATACCATAGCGGCGCTTGATGAGTATCCACGCTCTTCCGAAATTACCCTTTTAAATTTGAAAAAGGCTTATTTGCGGTAAAACTAGTCGATCAGCGGTGCAGTGGATGGTTCNAGGACTGTTAGTTTTACATAATAGTACTATTCCATATGTACTAACGTCCCTTTTTCCAGGGGCACTGGATCTTCAATGGATGCAGGTGGTTCATCAGCGGGCAGATTTGGTCCTCGTTAGCAGTCACTCTCTATTCAGTAGGATATGGTGAGCCCTACTCTATTCCGGGCCTAATATCATTTGAGTTGTTCATTTTCCATTAAGGTATAGTCGCGGCCTTGTTGACGGCACTTCCATACTACTCTTCTATTGTACTTAGACGCTCGGTAGACAAGTTGTGGGTTGTGTTTGATATGGGGAATTGAACTAGAAATGTTTGTATTTGGCAAACATGTTTTTCATTATATCTATAAACTTGTAATAATTTTGAAATTATTAATGAAGCTGCTAATGGAAGTGAAATGAGAGTTGTTAGTGAAATCTTTTTAGTGCTTGATTAATGGAGTGCATCCCCTCTTTATTCATGAATGAGTTTGTGTAGAAGGAAATCTAACAGGCTTGCTCAACCGGGCTCACTCGGTTGAGCGCCGGTCGTGCTCCCCGAGTTTGGGGCGTGACAGTCAACTCCCCGATCAAACTTCCAAACTTAAATAACCTATTTTTGCCATTTCAAGCCAAATTTGATTACGGACCTCTGAATAAATATTCGGACANAATTTAGTCGTGATCAGACACCATGACGCACACATGGTGGTGATTGTGCTAGAAATTATAATTGAATTTGTGATTGTGGTTGATATCTCTAATGAGATGGCCTAGCCGATCGGGTCGTGATCAGACTCCGTNGTCCAATTCATTATGAAACCTCCCCGACAAGTCACCTAATTATAATTGAACACAGAATAAGCTGTAAATGGGGAAACAGGACTACAATACTCAAAACGACCGGTCGGGTCGTTATAGACACCCCATTCCACCTAGACATATTCAATGCAATCCGTACAGAACCATCACAACTCAAATACAACTAAAGATGGAAAGAGAGACACATGTGAGAGCTACCCAACAAATGTGATAGGCACAGCTCCCTGTCAGTACCATACTACGAATCCATTCCACAAGGGAGAAACAAAACATACGAACTAATCACAATAGATCTTCATCGTAACATAACTCCATCGTGACAGTTATCCCATTACAAACATACCGACCCACACAAAAACACGAGGATCCCGTCCTCACCTCTGAATCACAAGTAGAATACACATCACACTAGTTGAAACCTTTTACCCTAAATTCGGTGGAACAAACTCACAACACGTAACTGACTCCCCATTCTTGTACGACACCT
>AWOL01S0014234.1:6392-20713 GCA_000715115.1 Nicotiana otophora
TTCTCATAACCAATGGTTTAGATATAATTGGAGGCATACAATATCTGCTAAACCAACTTGGATTTAAACCAGTATTATCAAGATAAATCATCATAATTTATATTCTGGAACTGTGCTCTAATAATTTGAGCAATCAATCTTACAAAAGTCAAATTGCAAGTTGATAACAAATGCACATGTTACCATGAAATAGATGTATCTATTAAAATCATATAATAGTAAACGATCCACATGGAAGGTGACAAGGCCCATATATTTATCACCTTTTATTCGTTCCAGAAATCAAAGGATTCAATCCCAACCTTAACTGGTATATCATGAGAATAAGCAGCACAACTGTTGAAGAATCTTATATTTCTTCAATATATGCCAATGTAATTTTCAATTAATTTTTCGCATTATAATTGAACCGAGATGGTCAACCGGTCATGCCAACTAATATGTATTTCAGTAAACCTCTAGTTTACTTGTGGCTTGTGATTGCATCATAATGCTTATACCTGTGTAGTACAAATAGAAGAAAAGTCAGGTAACCTTTCATATTTACCTGGTATGATTATAGTAATATAAAGATATTCAATCTTCTTTTCATTTATAGTCTCAATATGCCAACCACTTTGACTAATATATTTGTAAATCAAAATGTTTCTTTTGAAACTTACTACAATATTAATGTCATGAATAATTTGATTCATCCTGGTAGTAACAAATTAGTTCTTTCAGAACTCTTAACTGCTTTTGTACTACAAGATATTTTGTCACACCATCCATATAATGAATGTCTCCTTCACAAAGAGAATCATATCATAATAATTGTCATGTTCAAAATCATCATAAGCAAAATAATTTCTTGCTTTAATTTTGCTTTTAATAACTTTCATAAGGCATGACAAAATATTTTTGGCGTATCACCTGTATGCGACCAATGATATATTCATGTAACTACACAGTAATATTCATTATCTTTCTTTGTCTCAAATCTCCCTTAGAGATGAGTTATGATATGTATCCAATCATGCATTGCACGTCTTATTCATTACTTTTATTACATACTGCTACATTCACCTTCACGAATGAGTCTGCATTCTCAGTGCTTATCAAAAGTCACATTCTCTTAAAAAATATGGAGTATAATTATTGTGACATGCTTTATAAATTTTTCATACCATTTTGATGGTAAATATTTCCTTCACCTTTTTGAAGGATTACATTGAGAACCCTTATTATTCTCCTTTTATAGTTACCATAATGAAGACAAATTATTATTTCATCCTTTTCCATGTCTTCGTACATTCATACAGTCATGAAAAATTATTTTGTCGTCTTTCAAACTTATCATATATTGTTGCCACATTCGCTTCACTGAATGGAGCATATCAAGTAGGGCGAGCTTCATGATTCTTTTATCGATACTGTGCATTGTGACTCAAATCCAATGCCTTACCCATATAAAGGCATGTTAGGCAAAATGAGTTGGGACTCAAACCCAACTCTTATCATTATAGTGCACCAAAACTTAAATATGTCTTAACTAATTGCATAATAGGCCAAAGTACAAGATTAAATTATCAATCTTGTGGTCAGAAACATAAACAAAATTAGTTATAACAAGATTTAAAAATATAACCACTTTTTAAGGTTGTAGGACGAAAACGTTTCATTCCTTCTAAGTGTTATCACTTTTAGATTTACGTGAATTCAAATAGAAGTGCATTCAAATAAATACTAGATAATCTGTTAGAACACTTACCAATTTTGTAAACGATAAACCAAATCAATAAAGTAAGAATAAAGACTAGAACTTGGAAGCATATATATAATTCCTGTAATACTTCCAGTATCTACAAATGCGATCCAATTCACATCATAATATATGGATTATAGATGATAGTCAAAGTCTAAGATTGACTGTTAATCAGAATATCTATTATGCTTACAACTATCTTGCCACAATATTATGTTTATTTATGCATGCATTTAACCAACTATGTAGGAATAGTACCAGTTTAGTTCTATTCATTAAATATTATCATAGTAACATTCATCTTAGCGTGAAAAGGCTAAATGGCATATTGGTTGTCTGATAACTGCGCACATATATGTAAGCATTATTCAGCACGTTAAATATAAGTTAAAGAATTGAGTAGAGAGTACCTGTTTTAAAACTTAATTACAAAATATATATTCATACATTTTGATTTGGTTCATGAATAGATCCCTTGAAAAATAGCCAAACGATAACTAAAAATTCATATCAGACGTCAAGAAAGAATAAGCAAAAACTATATTTGCCAATGTAGGGCTCGCACACTTTCAAGCTATAATAAAATAAAAATAAAATACTGAAAGCTTATTGTGAGTTATCATGGCAAAATAGAAATTTTTTGAGATTAGTGGAAGATAAAAATAAAAATATGAATGAGCTAGAAAGATGAAAACTTATCTTGTATTAGTATCCAGCCCATTGGCTTCTATCTTTATTTTGTTTGATAGCCACAGAATTATTGGTATAAGGATGGCAAACACAAAGCACAGTCTATGTCTATATAGAGGTGTACGAAAATGGGAGCACAGTCGTACTGATAACATGTTATAAAATAAAAGTAATTTAGTAAAACATGAATAAGAAATGTTGTTATGAAATAAAAGCAATTTAGTAAAACATGAACAAGAAATGGAGATAGAGAGAAGGAAAAGATTTTCTTCTTTAATTGTGTGTATTTTTCTATCTATTACAAGGCCTTTACATAGGCATGAAAAGTGAAGAAAAATATGTCATTGAATATGTCATTAAGCATTTGAGAAGATTATCGAGGAAGAATAGACATCCACCATAATTTGATATTTCTTATAACAGAAAGTTCTTTTGTCAAAGTTTTTATTATTATTAAGGTGAATCCGAGAATTTTAATTAAGGGTAGATAATTTGATATATATTATCCATGTTCTTTTAAATTTATGAGCAACTCTTTTCTTCCTACCAACACGGTATTATTATTATGGGTTGTGATTTCACCACTTTAGTATAAAAATAATTTTTGGGATAAAATAATCTTGTACATAATTGTTATCCTATCCCACCAACCAAATGACAATTTATGAGTGGGCGATAAAAAAAAATTAAACAATTTAGCACGTTTTTTTTATTTTATGGAAACAAAATAAATATGTTGGCATCATGGATTGTGAATCCTTACTCAAATTTAAAGGGGATTTGCAGTCATACCCTATATTTGTGCCACGTTTTAATCTGTACCCTATTTTTAAAAATTATTGATTTGGTACCCGGTTGACAAAACATCTGTAATAATATAACCATTATACCCTGATAAAACATATAAAAGATGCATCACGCATAAATCACTTTACGGTTCTCCTCCATCACTCCGTCCCTCCTCAGATCTTCTCTCGCATCTGCCATAATCACGAAACTAGAAAGTTGAACCAGATTCAAATTCCAAATTCAAAATTACAAAATACATTGTAAGTGTTGCAAATCATCTTCAGAATTCAAATTAGTTTTTGAAGCTGATTGATTTTCATGAATTCATCATGCTTTTTAAGTTTTAATTCAATCAACCCATATATTTTAATCATACTTGCATGGAGTTATAGAATAAATTTATTTCTGGATACTATTAAATGCAGGATACAGAGACATTCAACAGTTTTGTCATGAGGACAAACATGCTGAAGTTTTTGGTTTGTTTGCTAGAACATGATACTAAACAAGCTGAGTTTTTACATAATTTGCTAAACCTTCACACCAAAATGCTGAAGTCTTTGTCTTGCAGTATAAAAAAGCTAAAGTTTTTTAGTTCATTTGCTAATACTTCAACACTAAAATATGCTGAAATTTTGTCCTAGATTCAATAGTTTTGTCATGAGATTTTTCCGAAACTTCAGCAGAAGATGCTGAAGTTGTTTAGTTCATTTGTAAAAACTTCAGGACAAACCTGCTGAAGTTTTCCTCCTGCACTATGTAATTTTCTAGTAAATTTAATTAGCTGAGTTTTTACATAATTTGCTAAACCTTCACACCAAAATGCTGAAGTCTTTGTCTTGCAGTATAAACAAGATGAAATGTTTTAGTTCATTTCCTAATACTTCAGCATAAAATATGCTGAAATTTTGTCCTGGATTCAATAGTTTTGTCATGAGCTTTTTTCGAAACTTCAGCAGAAGATGCTGAAGTTGTTTAGTTCATTTGTAAAAACTTCAGGACAAACCTGCTGAAGTTTTTCTCCTGCACTATGTAATTTTCTAGTAAATTTAATTAGCTGAGTTTTTACATAATTTGCTAAACCTTCACACCAAAATGCTGAAGTCTTTGTCTTGCAGTATAAACAAGATGAAATGTTTTAGTTCATTTCCTAATACTTCAGCATAAAATATGCTGAAATTTTGTCCTGGATTCAATAGTTTTGTCATGAGCTTTTTTCGAAACTTCAGCAGAAGATGCTGAAGTTGTTTAGTTCATTTGTAAAAACTTCAGGACAAACCTGCTGAAGTTTTTCTCCCGCACTATGTAATTTTCTAGTAAATTTAACTAGCTGAGTTTTTACATAATTTGCTAAACCTTCACACCAAAACGCTGAAATCTTTATCTTGCAGTATAAACAAGCTGAAATATTTTAGTTTATTTGCTAATACTTCAGCATTCAATATGCTGAAGTTTTGTCCTGGATTCAATAGTTTTGTCATGAGCTTTTTCCGAAACTTCAGCAGACGATGCTGAAGTTGTTTAGTTCATTTGTAAAAAACTTCAGGACAAACCTGATGAAGTTTTCCTCATGCACTATGTAATTTTCTAGTGAATTTAACTAGCTGAGTTTTTACATAATTTGCTAAACCTTCACACCAAAACGTTGAAGTCTTTGTCTTGCAGTATAAACAAGCTGGAGTTTTTTAGTTCATTTGCTAATACTTCAGCATTCAATATGCTGAAATTTTGTCCTGGATTCAATAGTTTTGTCATGAGCTTTTTCAGAAACTTCAGCAGAAGATGCTGAAGTTGTTTAGTTCATTTATAAAAATTTCAGGACGAATCTGCTGAAGTTTTCCTCCTGCACTATGTGATTTTCTCCTGCATGCTGAAGTTAAATTTCGTTCATGCTTAAGTTTTGCCCAGCATTAAACATCTTTTTCATGAGCTTTTTTTTCGAAAACTTCAGAATAAACAAGCTGAAGTATTCTAGTACATTTGCTAAAACTTCAGCTTAAACGTGCTTAAGTTTTTCTCCCGCAGTATGTAATTTTCTAATGAATGTTTTATGAACTTCACATTAAATTCTTTTGTTCAGTTTCCTAATACTTGACACTAAACATGCTTCTGCAGGATGAGTTCGATTTGCCTTGTTATTACTTTCAATGGGTGGTGGACTTTTGATTTCAAATACTTGAATCATGATACAAAACTTGTTCTGCTTAATAAACAAGTATCATTCAATACTTTCCAAAAGAAAATTAGTGAAGTTACAGATATTGATTCAACCAAATATTCACTAAAGATATGGTTTGATATCAAACTAAATATAATAATGTACCTGTAATTAAACGTAATGTTATTAGGGAACAAACAGTTGAAAAATCAAGAAGAATCGAAAACCGTTTGATTTCAGAGAGAAACAAATCAAAAAATGCGAAGAACGGGAGAAGAGAGACAGAGACAGTAGAATGACGTATATTTGGAGAGAAAGTAGTCTTTTAATAAAGAAGGGAAAAATCGTCTTTTTAAAAGGCTTTAAAC
Source organism: Nicotiana otophora (assembly GCA_000715115.1). Lineage (NCBI taxonomy): Eukaryota > Viridiplantae > Streptophyta > Magnoliopsida > Solanales > Solanaceae > Nicotiana > Nicotiana otophora. The sequence goes on from AWOL01S0014234.1 coordinate 12,142, forward strand.
AAAAAATCGAGTACGGATGCAAACAGAAAAACAAAGCGGGTACAGGTTAAAAAGGGGCGACTAAATAGGATGCCCCATGCAATTTTTATAATTTTAAATGGTTTTGTTAGCTGCCAATGCAAAATTGAACTGGCCTAGGCCTCGATACGGAACGAGTTCTCCTTGATTAGTTCACACTTCACAGCAATTTTGCATGGTCAATTGATAATGCGTTACATAGGTCAGGTTCAAATTTTTTAAAGGGATTTTTACTTTCCTATACACCATTTGAAACCTTATTACTCTTCCTACTCAAGTTTCAATTTAATTACATGGTCATATACAATTTACCTATTATATACAAATAAGTTTTAAATGAGTATCCATTTATATTAGGAATTGAATAAGAAATATCAATTATTTCCTTATCCCTTTGTACTTGCCCACTCCCTCTCTGTCTTCGTCTCTCTCCGTCTTTGTCTCTGTCTTCGTCTCTCTACTCTCCTTCTCTGTTTTTTTTTTAATTTTTCTTCATTTGATGTTCTCTGTTTTTGTATGCTTTCTTGTTGTATAGAGTTTAATTGGAATTCATCAATGGATTTCAATCGTTTTAACTTAGCAATTTTCTTTCATGTTGCACAATTAGTGTTCAAATTGAAATTGTCAATCAATAAATTTTGAAGGTGTTTGACTCTCCACCATTGGCAGCCATTAAAAAGCTTTGAAGCTTTGAATTCGAATTTGGGTTTTCAAAAACCATTATTTGTTTGGAACGGGTGTTGTTGCAAATAATTGAGAATATTGTTTGGAGTTTATATCTCAATTTTGAGGGTATTTGGTGAAGATTAGACTTGATTTTGGCTAAATTTCAGATTGAAACTCGAAGAAGAAGAAGAAGACATGATATACAATATACTTATGAAATTGTAGTAAAGTTGTAGAATAATTGTATATAAATTGTATTCTGTTGTAGTTATATATTGTTTTTATTTGAATGTTGTATGAAAGTTGAACAATAGTTGTATAATGTATGAATCGTTGTATAAAATTTATATTTAAGTTATCAATATAATCTTTTTACATAAAGTTATTGATATGTATCAAAATTGTATTAAGAGAGTAAGTTTTGATTGGAATTTTAGAGAGGAAGAAGCACACATCACAGACAAAATATATACAAATCAAATATAAAATATATACAAAAACATATTGTATAAAAATTGTATTTAAGTTTTATGATATTGTAGTTGTATATAACTGGGTAGAAATAATGTATGAAAGTTGTAGATAAGTTGTATAATATATAATTAGTTGTATGAAATTTATTTTTACTATGTATAAATCAGATACAAAATATACAAAAGACATATTGTATAAAATTTGTATTTACTAGCGATGGAATAGCATTTTCTGAAGACAAAAAGCAATATCAGATGACTGATGTCACTCCAATTGTAGCTTACTCTAGGCTTCATTAAAAAATTGCAAGGTGTTAATTCATGCAGACTTTTAGATAACATGGTGTTATTTAGAAAGGTTAATAGCTTTTGAATGCTATTGCGTTTAAGGTAAGTCTTCTGCTGCACTCTTCTAATTCCAAAGTATGTTGTGCTCTTTCTTATGTATCTTCCCTTCTTATGATATGGTAAAAATTAAAGATGAGTAAGGTTGAGGTTTAAAATTTATTAAGCACCTTGTCTGGAAATAGTTAAGTGAAGTTCCCTTATATAAACAAAATGGCCAATAAAAGAAAACAAAAAATTCAAATATTTCGTTTGGTGGGTATTATTAGTCTAAGTTGCTCGGACTCGGGTGCGAGTGTCCGATACAGGTGCGGATCTAGAGGTCAGATCCTTCATGATCTAAATTTAAAGATTCGGGGGGTACGGATCTAGGTACGGATACGGGTGCAGGAATTCGGCTAAAAATAATTCAATTATTTAAAAATAGAGTTATAAAAATATATCTAAATTATGAGATATTATGTGAAAAACTTACAAGGTATTCCGAGAATGAGAAAATATTGAAGAGTAGAATTTTAGAAGCAGATAAAAGGAAAATGACTGACATAGAAATTTATATATACAAGGTATTCCATTTTCTTCCATATCACCCTAGCTTTTGATTTGTTTTCAAAAATCATTGTATCTGTCCTAAATTTCTCCGTTGATTTTGGTCAAAGTACCTAAAATCAGTTGACCAGATCCGACACGGATCCTACACCTACGTCATGTCGACACGGGTGCGGCACTGAAAGTGAAAGTCCGAGCAACTTAGTTATTAGTATGCTTTCTTCTGAACCTTACCAACGTTTCTGGACCTATATTCACTTCTTTATGAATTATGATGATGGATGTTAAATCTCCATTGGCTTCTTAATTTCTTCCTGTTTACGTTTGATCTTTGCCCATGGGGTTAATCTTGAATAATAGAGTTCATTCATCATGTGTTCATCTGGTACAGCTAATGAGAGCACAAGGAAGCGTGTTATATTTTACACAATTGGAGAGTATCTGCTGCTTATATTGGCAATTGGGCTTCAGGATTCAGGTTGTGTATATCTGACAACTGTTTAGCAAGTCAGTTGGCTAGGAAATAAATATTGTATTTAAGACCGAAACAATTAGCAAATAGAAATTCCTAAAGAGAGAAAAAAGGAAAAGGGTATAACTAAATCTCTTGATTGAAGACACTAATAATTGATTGAGAGTCTTTTAAAGTGGATTGTATATATTTTGTAGCTAAAACTTGTTTAGGTCGGGTAAATACAAAAACTTGGACATTTTTCGTAATAAAGTTTCAGGAAAGAAAAGAAATCCCTTTTTAAATATCAAGCCAAATTAATTATGTCAGATTTTTATATCTCGAATTTTCTCGGGTTTTCAGGTTTTCTCGATTTTTCGGATTTTTTCTCCGATAAAATTTTCATAGCACAAAACATATAACTTGTGCTCCAAATATCTCTTTGGTCTTAGTAGGATACAACTATATAAGGTATTACCCTAAAAAATAACACAAAATAATGTGAGATGAGTCATGACATTGTACTAATATATTCAACAATAAAGAAAATGAAATTGCATTTAAACAAATATTGCTAATTAATAAGCTATAATGAAAATGAACATAATCTAAAAGTAATATGTATGATATAACTATATAAAGTGTTAGCCAAGAAAATAATACAAAATAATATGAGATGAGTCATGACATCTTACTAAAATGTTCGACAATAAATATAATGGAATCATATAAAGCCACAATGAAAATGAACATAACATAAAAGTACTAAATCATGCTAAAACAAATTACAACTAATAAGTACTAAGTATTAATTACATGACTAAATTTTTATTATCTAAATTAATGCAAAACAAAAAAAAATTAAATATCCAACACTATTGTCATTCTTAGTACTGAATTGAATTTCTTTTGTAAGCATTAATATTGATTTAATTTTGATTTGGACGTTATTTGAGTTCTTAACATATATGGGCTATAAAATATATTGGACCATTCAAAAACTTTAAGTTCAAGCTCGAAATAAAGAGAGAACTATGAAAACGTTTAAGAAATATTTAAAAATTACATTACAATAATTTTTTTTATGTATAAAATATTTTTAAAACTTGTATACATAGTAATGTTGGGTTGGTTTGGTTTCAGTTTGATTTTTTTTGGTTCAAACCAAACCAAACTAATTATGATCGGGGTTGTTTTTTCAACACCAAATCAAACCATGGTCGGGTTCTTTTTTTCGGTTTAACTCGAATTATCGATTTGGTGTGGTTTGTCGGTTTACTTTGTACACCCCATACAAACTGATATAGAGATCTTTACATAAATATTCCGAGACATTTGTTGTTTATTTTTTCTAGTTAATATATATATATATATATATATATATATATATATATATATATATATATATATTTACATCAGTATCACTCAAGTTCTCTTTCTATAATAGTACATTTCAAAATTCTCTCTTTATATTAGTGTTATTTTTTTCAAATTCCCTTTTTTGTGTATTTGCTTGTGTTTCTGAACACATGTGTTGTTGTAGTTATATATTAAGCTCCCCAAATCTGAATTTTTATCTGTTTTTGAAGATCCACTTTTTGTTGAGCTTGAAGTTGTTGAATTTAAAATTTTATTTTGATAATTTGTTATTTGATTCGAAGTGGGTGATACAAATAGAGTTTGTAGCACCTTCAGGAAGTTCATACTGAAATTTCATCGTATATAAAGCTAATTTGAGTTGATTGAGATTAAATTATTCAGCTAAAAATCGAATAAGAACACATTTATTCAACAATACACATATGTGGTATATAATATACAATAAGAATATACAAGTATACAACGATAGTATTGTATACGGGTGAAACCAAACCCATGGGACGCCTCAGTTTCCGATGAAGTAAACGGAGCGAGAGACGTGATGGCAAGGAACCGGAGTCGAAGAAAAAAGCTCCTCGAGCCGGGGTCTAGGCAAAACGCCTGACCTCGGGAGTATCGGAACCATGACCCCCAGGTTCGAATCCCAAAGGCCTCGGAGAGCATTACCAGATAATCGAGCACGACCAACAAAAGACCATGATATCCTTGACCATCCGGATGTCACGGTGTGAATCTCGGCGTGTATCGGCAGAGAATCAGTTATTAGCTAAATGGAAGGTTTTTACCTTTTATGGAATTGTACTTAGGGTAAAACTCCCCTACTATATAAAGAGGGGAGGTCTGATTATTCATTAGGGACACTGCAACATGCACATCAAGGAAATATACTCTTATTTTCTCTGTTATTCAAAGTTCTTATTTTTGTTCATCAAATCACCAGTAATGTGAGCCCGGGATCGAAGGCATGCATTTCATTAAGCTGTTACTAAGTCCTGGATCACTACTCTTGATTGGTTTGACAATTTATTACATCCTTTATCTGTTTTATCTAACATAATTTATCGTTTGTATCGAATTAATCCACGTATCCTTAAAATCACTCACAAATTTAATTGTTATCCATTTTTTAGGATAAACTGTGATGACCCGATAGGTCATCTTATGTTTTAAAACCTAATTCTGTGATCCGAAGTCTTAAAAAATCTCATTTTTACCCTACTCGATTTACGTGCACAGTCCGGCGTGCTTCCGAAAAGCTTTTATGTTAAAAACTATAAAAAATATGAAATTTTGCTTTAAGAACTATTTGAGTTGACTTCGATCAACAGTTTTAGCAAACAGACCTAAATTCGTATTTTGATGATCCCGGTGGGCCCGTATGATGATTTGGGACTTGGGCGTATGTCCAGAATCAAATTCGGAAGTCCCTAGCCCAAGATATCGGACTTTGTTGAAGTTTGAAAGCTAAAGGCTTAATGAATTTGAAATGTTTAACCCATAGTTGACTTTTTGGATATCGGGTCCGTATTTTGGAATCCGACCCCAATTTAAGGTTTAAATCCCAATTTCTCAAAAATCCCTAACTCTACCCAAACCCCCAAATTTTTACCATGAAAGCACTAGATTTTAGGTTAAAAACTTGTGAAATGCAATGAAAGATTGAAAGAAAATGGGTTAGAATCACTTACCAATGATTTGGGGAAGAAGAAGCCTTGGAAACATCGCCTCAAATGTTTTAGGTTTTTAAAATTTGAGAAATGAACCAAAAATTCCGTCCAAAGTCATTTTGATTAGTTGCAGGTGTCGCATTTGTGACCTGGGGTTCGCAAATGCGAAGGTTTCCACATTCTTGCTATCATCGCAAATGCAAAGAAAATATTGCAAATGCGAGCCTGACCACTTCCGCAATTGCGACCAAACGATCGCATTTGCGATCCCTGCCTTCCCCAGTCCCACTTCGCAATTGCGAAGGATTGTTCGCGAATGCGAAAATCATGAGACCGAGCTATTCTTCGCGAATGCGAGAAATAGCTCGCATTTGCGAGATCAGAGGCCTACACCAGAAACTGAAATACCAGCAATGCTCTAAGTCCAATTTTCACTGCATAGCCTATCTGAAACTCACTCGAGCCCTCGGGGCTCCAAACCAGACATGCACACAAGTCTAAAAATATCATACGAACTTGCTCGCGCGATCAAATCGCCAAAATAACACCTAGAACTACGAATTGAACATCAAATCAAATAAAATTTTCAAGAAAACTCAAATGGTTGGTAATTTCACATACAAGTCATAACCAACTCCAGAACTAAATATGGTATTAGATATATACCGGGTTCCAGAACTAAAATACGGATCCGATATCCAAAAAGTAAACTATGGGTCAAACATTTCAAATTCATTAAGCCTTTAGCTTTCAAACTTCAACAAAGTCCGATATCTCGGGCTAAGGAGTTCCGAATTCGATTCTGGGCATACGCCCAAGTCCCAAATCACGATACGAACCCATCGGGACTGTCAAAACACGAATTCGGGTCTGTTTGCTAAAATTGTTGACCGAGGTCAACTCAAATGATTTTCAAAGCAAAATTTCATATTTTTCACAATTTTTAACATAAAAGCTTTACGGAAGCACGCTCGTACTGCGCACGCAAATTGAGAAGGGTAAAAATGAGATTTTAAGGCTTTGTATTACAGAATTAGGTTTAAAAACATAAGATGACCTATCAGGTCATCACATTCTCCACCTCTAAAATAACTGTTCGTTCTCAAACGGACATAGAAAAGTACTTGGGTTGGTAAAAAAGTGGGGATATCTACTCCGCATGTCCGACTCGGACTCCTAAGTAGCTGTCTCGATGGGCTGACCTCTCCACTACACTCGGACTAAAGGATAACTCTTTGATCTCAACTGACGAACCTGCCGGGCTAGAATAGCCACTGACTCCTCCTCGTAAGTCAAATCCTTGTCCAACTGGACAGAGTTGAAATCTAACACGTGGGACGGATCGCCGTGATACTTTTGGAGCATGGACACTACATTTAACTAGCGCACCAAGCTAGAAACCATTATCCATAGCCTCACGAACTCAAATATATAATTTATTCTCAATTCAGGCCCAAATTCGTGATCAAAATCCAAGAATATCAATTTTTAGTTTTTTTTTTCAAAATCCCAATTTTTTACAAATTTTCATATTTTTCGCAGTTTTTAACATAAAAGCTTTCCGGAAGCACGTCCGGACTGCGCACGCAAATTGAGGAGGGTAAAAATTTAAGGTTTCGGATCACAGAATTAGGTTTAAAACATAAGATGACATATCAGGTCATCACATTAAATACTGGATCTCTGAATCATGCACTGAGTAAACCTCCTTCCAAGTCATTCACTGCTTCGACGCATAGACAAGCATCCTTCCATTACACAAACACGGTACGCATCATAATATACTGTATAAGATCCTGAACTTGTGGGCAACACCAACACCGGCACTGTAGTCAAAGCGGTTTTGAGCTTCTGAAAGCTCGTCTCACACTCGTTTGACCATTTGAACGGGGCACCCTTCTGGGTCAACATGGTAAACGGGGCTGCTATAGATAAAAATCCCTCCACAAATCGATGGTAATAGTAACCGGGCTCGGGGGTGAATGGATAATCGGGTTTTGGTCCGAATTTCGGGTTGGACCAAGCAAGCTTGGGAGTTGACTTTTTCAATAATGACCTAAATTGATTTTTTTGCAATCGTGGGGTGATCGCTAAGGCTTATTTTGAATCATTTGGTTGGTAATTTTCTAGATATTGTTGGTTCAGAGGCTGGTATGAAAGGCAAAGCTGTGATTGAGTAGTGAGTGGTCTTTGGAGCGAGGTAAGTGTTGTGTCTAACTTTGACTTGTGGGAATTAGGAACCCGTGGACTATTTGCTATATGAAATTCATGTGAGCAGCGTATATGTGAGGTGAGGAGTGCTTATGCGACACCGATTTATCTGTATCCCCTATTTTCCCGTTTTTCTCATATTATCTCTTTCCATATCTTAATTGTTACATGATCTAATTGTGTTCCCATGCCTAATTTCTACTTGTTAGACATTGTTTCCTCTTGTTCATGATATTGTTCTTTCCATAGTTTTGTTTTCTCCTATTATTTGCTTACGCTGGTTTATCGGTACCTTTTGTTGTATACTCTGAATTGGTCTCACTGTGTAGTAATACTTATGTGAACTTTCATGACGTACAAGTTTCCTATTTGTTTCGGTTTGGTGTTTAAGTATTGTAGAGGGCTTCCATGATTTGAATTGTGAATTTACTGTGTGTACTGAGCACTTGATATTGATACGGGGGGATCGGGTTGCACGTCGCAACAGGTGTAATAAGGGTGGGTTTTTTGGTGGCATAAGGGTGAACTATGATTGTGTTATTGTGATACAATGGGATCAGGTTGTACGCCGCAACAGGTGTAATAAGGGTGGACTGTTTGGGGGCATAAGGGTGAACTATGATTGTGTTATTGTGATACGATGGGATCGGGTTGCATGCCGCAACAGGTGTAATAAGGGTAGATTGTTTGGGTGGCATAAGAGTGAACTATGATTGTGTTATTGTGATATGGTGGGATCGGGTTGCACACCACAACGCTTTTATTTATATTCACTGTTGTTTATGCTATTATGAGGAAATAAGGGGGGGGGG
>AWOL01S0014234.1:21140-43749 GCA_000715115.1 Nicotiana otophora
GGGATCGGGTTGCGCGCCGCAATAACCTATATGTTTCCATTTCATGAGCTGTGTTGGTTTTCTCTTTGGTATTTGTATATGAATTATTAAAGACTGGTGATTCTGGATGACACTGGTTTATTCTTGAGGCTGTGGTTATTATTTTTAGTTGGCTGTTTAATTCTGTTCAGTATTTTTATTTTTCTGTCATTATTATATACTGCGTTCAGGTTGTAGTGTAGGTGACCCGCCTTAGCTTCGTTACTACTTTGTCGAGGTTAGACTCGGCACTTACCAGTACATGAGGTCGGTTATACTGATACTACACTCTGCACACTGTTACTTTAATTTTATTCAGTTGTGTATTTTCATTAAGACAACTTTGTATTTATTTCAGACCCTTGTATGTATTACTCTAGAAGCTCGTCCACTTGTGATATTGGGTCCAGGGATTTGTAGCAGATGTTTCTACGGTTTTAGCTTCCGCATTTATATTTGGATTATTGCAGTTAAATCAGTTCTTTTTTATTAATTAAATTTAAATTGTTAAAAAGGATAAATTGTTCTAACGTTGGCTTGCCTAGCAAGTGAAATGTTAAGCGTCATCACGGTCCCGACGGTGAAAATTTCGGGTCATGACATAGACACTTTGGCGCCCACCGTAGGGCTAAGGATAATAGTGGCAATTTTGTACAAATTTCCATAACACACCCTATTTTACACTAGTTCTTTGAGTTTTTAATTTCAGGTCAGATTAAAAATGTCGAACTCCCAATCTGCCCCTTTGAACGTGGATACTGAGTCCGGCCACCATGGCGAAAACACCGTGGTACCTAGCAACGAGGTACCCCATGTTGACCCCAATGGAGTCCCAGTCGTCGATCTGATCGGTGCTAACTCACACGTGGCTATTGAAGCACACTTGCGTACTGACCCCGAAAACAGCCTTCGTGGGGATCCCGGTCGATAGCCCGGAGTACACATGGCGGTGAAGGTGACGGGATCAACTTGCGTGTGATCTTCAAAATGTTATAGGCTCAACAGACAGCGATAGCCCAGTTGCAGAACCAAAGTCGAGCCCCCAGCAGCGTTGAGCCTGGACCATCCCAGGAAAACGCCCGCAGAAATGAACCGGCCACGGAAAGGCCAGCTGAATCAGAACCCAGGACCAATCCCGAGATCATAAAGATGCTTGAGGAACTGACAAAATGGGTCGAATCGGGAGAAAAGAAAATCGAAGTGAACGACAAAAAAGTGGAGACATATAACTCCAAGGTCGACCAAATCCCTAGAGCACCACCGATACTGAAGGGCTTGGATTCCAAAAATATTGTCCAAAATCCTTTCCCTTCGAGCGCAGCTCCGAAGCAAATCCCAAAGAAGTTTCGTATGGCCGAAAGTTTGAAATATTATAGGACAACCGATCCCAACGAACATGTGACCCTTTATACGTGCACCATTAAAGGAAATGACTTGGACGATGATGAAATCGAATCCGTTCTGCTGAAAAAGTTCGGAGAGACCTTGTCGAAAGGAGATATGATATGGTATCACAGCTTACCCCCTAATTCTATTGACTCATTTGCTATGCTTGCAGATGCTTTTGTAAAAGTGCACGCCAGGGAAATCAAGGTCGAGACCAGGAAATCAAACCTTTTCAAGGTAAAGCAAAGAGATAACGAGATGTTCAAGGAATTCGTATCGATGTTTCAAATAGAATGGATGGACCTGCCTTCGGTCGCAAATGATTGGGCCGTTCAGGCGTTCACCCAAGGAATCAATCCCTGAAGCTCATTGGCTTCACATAATTTGAAGCAAAATTTGATAGAATATCCGGCAGTAACTTGGGTTGACGTCCATAACCGGTACCAATCAAAAATCAGGGTCGAAGATGGCCAACTCGGGGCCCCTTCCGGGCCCGTTTATCCTATCAGAGCTGGTGACAGATCCAAAAGAGACATTGATCATGAAAAAAGATCGAATAGAGACCGGTATCAACCATATAATCGATATCAAAGGGTAATGGGTCCGAACGCAACATTGTGATAAGTGAAAGTAGGAGCGACCGAGGTCAGAATAACTGGGGACTCATGAGCAAAAAAGGTTTTGACAGATCCATCGGGTCTAAGGAAGCACCAGGGTTATCAGAGTACAACTTCAATGCCGACGTTGCCGCCATCATATCAGCCATCGGACGCATCAAAGGTACTAAGTGGCCTCGACCATTGCAATCTGATCTTGCCCAAAGGGACCCCAACCTAATGTGTAACTATCATGGCACTCAGGCCATATAATCGAAGATTGCCGAGAACTGAGAGAGGAAGTAGCCCGGTTATTCAACTAAGGACACCTCTGAGAGTTTATGAGTGATTGAGCCAAAACTCACTTTAGGAATAGGGAGTCTAACAAGTAGATCAAACAAGAGGAACCTCAGTACGTCATTAACATGATCATTGGTAGGGTTGACGTCCCCAGGGGCCGATGTTAAAGCGCACTAAAGTGTCCATTACAAGAGAAAACCGGACTCAAGATTATGTACCAGAGGGAACCGTATCTTTCAACGATGAGGATGCTGAAGGTATCGTGCAACCACGCAATGATGCACTAGTAATATCTCTACTCATATATAAATCTCGAGTTAAGCGTGTGTTAATTGGTCCAGGTAGCTCGGCCAATATCATCATATCGAGGGTCGTGGAACAGTTGGGTCTACAAGACCAAATTATGCTTGCAGTTCGAGTTATAAACGGGTTTAACATGGTATGTAAGACCACTAAAGGGGAGATAACCCTAGCGGAACCTTTCAGGAAACAAAGTTCTATGTGATCAAAAGAGATATGAGATACAACGCTCTATTTAGGAGGCCTTGAATTCATAATATAAGGGCAGTACCCTCGACACTACATCAGGCGTTAAAATTCCCCACACCGAGAGGGATCAACATGATTTACGGAGAGCAACCGGCTATAAAAGATATGTTCGCGGTAGATTAGGTGGTCCCGATATCTACACTCTCAACATCGAAGAACCCGAGTTCGGTCACCAAGGAAGAAACCAAATAGCAATCACCGATACCGACCCCCGACCGAACCAGAAAAGTAGGGGACTAGCGAGGAGGACGATTACGGAGTCCCAAAGTCTTTCATAGCCCCTGATGATTCTGATGCCACGAGGCTTATTTGCGATACCAGCCCTCGACCTAACCAGAAAAGCAGGGGGCAGGGCACGTGGCTTATTCCCGAGCTCAGAAAAAACTCATTGAATTTCTTATAGCTAACATGGATTGCTTCGCTTGGTCCCATCTTGACATGACAGGGATCCCGCTGGAAATAACTACTCACAAGTTGAGCTTAGATCCGAGGTTTCACCCAGTTAAACATATGAGGAGGCCTCAGTCTGAAGTCAAGCATGCAATCATCAAAAGGCGAGGAAACCTTCAACATACTGAAGAAATAAAATATGAAGCTGAACTCGGAGAAATTCCCATTCGGAGTCGGGTCCGGGAAGTTCATCGGATTCATGGTGTCCAACTGGGGAATCGAGATCAATCCCGACAAAATCAAGGCCATAGAAGACATCATCGTGGTGGACAATGTCAAGGCTGTTCAAAGTCTAACCGGGTGCATATCTACCTTGGGTCGATTCATTGCAAGGTCCTTCGATAAGATCCATCGGTTCTTCTCGTTATTGAAGAAGAACAACAACTTCTCGTGGATTTCAGAATGCCAGCAAGCCTTGGAATATCTCAAACGGTACCTTTTGAGTCCATCTTTACTTCATACACTAAAGGCAGTCGAGCAGTTGTACCTATACTTAGCGGTATCCGAGATAGCGGTGAGTGGAGTCTTAGTCCGGGAAGAAGAAGGTATGCAATTCCCTATATATTATGTTAGCAAGACTCTAGGCGAGGTAGAAACGAGGTATCCTCACCTAGAGAAATTGGCGCTTGCTTAGCTAAGCGCCTCCAGGAAGTTAAAGTCATATTTTCAATGCTATCCCATACGTGTCGTGACCACTTACCCATTAAGGAACATAATGCACAAACTCGAGCTCTCGGGGCGACTGGCCAAATGGACCATGGAAATTAGTGGGTACGATATTGAATACTGATCCCGAACCGCAGTCAAATCTCAAATTTTGACAGACTTCGTGGACGATTGCATGCAGGCCTTAATATCCGAAGTCAAAACTTAATTGTTGTTAACTTCGAGGACCTCCTCGGGGATCTGGACACTCTTTACAGATGATGCTTCGAACACAAAAGGGTCTGGACTTGGCATCGTGTTGAAGCCTCCCATGGGTAACGTAATTAGGCAATCTATTAGAACTGTGAAATTGACTAATAATTAGGCCGAGTATGAGTCCATGATTGCACGTCTCTAACTGGCTAAAAGCCTTTGGCCGAGGTGATCGAAGCCAAATGCGATTCCCTCCTTGTGGTGAATCAAGTCAATGGTACATTCGAAGTGAAAGAGGAACGAATGCAAAGATACCTGGATAAGCTACAGGTAACACTACATCGATTAAAGGAGTGGACCCTACAACATATACACGAGATCAAAACAATGAAGTTGATGCTCTAGCTAACTTGGGGTCGTTGGTTGATGACGATTAACTCAGCTCGGGAATGGTCATACAACACATGAAATTAGTAGTGGAAGAAGGCCACGCCGAGATACATTCGACAAGCTTAACTTGGGATTGGAGAAACAAGTATATAGATTACCTGAAGACTGGAAAGTTTCCCTCAAATCCTAAATAATCGAGAGCTCTGCTCATGAAGGCGGCTAGGTTCAGCCTGTCCAAAGATAACACCATGTTCAGAAGAACGTTCGATGGACCCCTCTCCATATGTCTGAGACCGAGAGACACCGAATATGTTTTGAGGAAAGTTCACGAAGGCACATGAGGGAACCACTCGGGGCCCGAATAGTTGGTTCGTAAGATAATCAGAGCCAGCTATTACTGGACCAACATGGAGAAAGATGCGAAGGAGTTCATGCAGAAATGTGACGGCTGTCAGAGGTACGCACCGATGATCTATCAGCCTGGGGAGCTATTGCATTCGGTCTTGTCACCCTGGCCATTCATGAAATGGGGAATGGACATCGTCAGTCCCCTGGCATGGGCACTCGGTAAGGCTCAATTTATATTATTTATGACTGACTATTTTTCTAAATGGTTTGAAGCTCAGGCATTCGAGAAAGTCAGAGAAAATGAAGTCATGGATTTTATTTGGGACCGCATAATATGTCAATTTGGAATACCGCCCGAGATCGTATGTGACAATGGGAAGAAGTTCAACGGCAGTAGGGTAAGAAAAGTTTTTGAAGACCATAAGATCAAAAGGATCCTGTCAAGACCCTATCACCCTAGTGGGAACGGGCAGGCGGAGTCTACAAACAAGACCATAATCCAAAACCTTAAGAAGAGATTGACCGACGCCAAAGGAAAATAGAAGGAAATTTTGCACGAAGTCCTGTTGGCATACCGTACGACTTCAAAGTCTAGTGTCGAGGACAACCCATTATTTTGGTCTACGGTGACGAAGTGCTAATACTGGTCGAGGTAGGAGAACCGAGTTACAGGTTCCAATATATGATCGAAGAGTCAAACGGTGAGGCCAAGAGCACGAGCCTGGAATTATTGGATGAAAGGCGCGAGGCCGCCCTCGTTCGGTTGGCCACCCAGAAATAACGGATCGAAAGGTATAACAATCACTCTCCGACACATCAGTATCGGGGACTTAGTGTTAAGAAAGGTGACATTGAACACCCAAAACCCAAATGAGGGTAAGCTGGGACCAAATTAGGAAGATCCATATCGAATTATCGAGATTACCAATAAAGGTTCATACAAACTCGAAGTGGGGAACGGTGAGCAGCTACCAAACAACTAGAACATAACCCACCTAAAACGATACTACTGCTAAGGTATGACCCCATTCATTCTTCTTATTATTATTATTACATATATTTTAAATTGGACTAACACTTGCAGTCAACAGCCAAATGAAGGTGTAGTTGTTAGACCTGAAAGCAGGCGTTGCACTCTTTTTTCCTTGAACCACTTTGTCCCAAATGGGTTTTCCGGCAAGGTTTTTAACGAGGCAATAAGGGGTCATGATAACTTAGAATTAAAGGCCGCTTATGAGCCGGAGTTGATGTTCATATCAACAGTATCCGATCCCTCTCAACGATCGACCTCGAATACTGGGGGCCATCACCTTCGGATAATGATTTTTAGCAAGGAAGAAAACTTTATGCTCGAACAGTCTGGACTCGGTGAATAAGATTTATTTTAAGGGACAAACAATCAAATGAACCATGCATGCATAGATCACCTAAGTCATAACACAAAGCTTATACACACTTATAATCTTGTCTATTACACATAGGAATGAAAGAAAGTTTATACCTTATAGATACATATTTTGTCCCTTAAGACTATTACATTTTGTTCCTTAAGGATATCGAGCCCAAGGGCCGCCTCTATCCGGTTCCAATAGATCACCCCCACTTGGGGACTGCAGTCCAAGACAAGCTCAGACGGCTCGGGCTATCAACGCCCGGAGGCACAAAAGCCTATTAGGCAGTGCCTAAACTTAAAAGGCTACAACCACTCCCACTCGAGGACTGCCGTCCCAGGCGAGCTCGGATGGCTCGGGCTATCAAAACCCGGAGGCACAAAAGCCTATTAGGCAGTGCTTAAACTTAAAAAGCGACAGCCACCCCCACTCGGGACTGTCGTCCAAGGCAAGCTCGGACGGCTCGGGTTATCGAATCCCGGAGTTACAAAGCCTATTAGGCAGTACCTGGACTTATAAGGCTATGACCACTCTAGAAATGGCCTAGAGACGTCCGAATCCCGTAATCAAAACATAAGGCCTTCAAAATTCCAAACTAACTCAAAGGTTACCCTCGGTAAAATTAAAGTCTAAATATTCTGAACAAACACTTTCGGGGAAAGCTTCCAGTAATATCGAGCTCCAACGAGTTTCAAATGAAACTTATATAAAAACAAGTCTTGTTCGGGCCTCCGAACAAATAACTTATTACTGCATTTTATTCCGTGCTAAGGCATTTGAAATCTCTACAATTATAAAAAGAATGCTGAAGGTAATACACTTGGAAATTCTCAAGAGGAAAAAGAACCTTGTATATACACATCCCAAAATATCTTTACAAAGGCCAATGAAAACAGCCTAAAAAAAATAAACATACAAAATGAAAAACAAAGAAAACTTCCTAAGGCACCTATGCCTGATCTCCGCCGAAACCTGCCTCATCATTAGAGCCGTCAGAGTCTTCTCCATCTTCGGGTTCAGCGGAGTCCTCAAAGCCTTTTTCACCCTCAAGCTCGGCCAGCTTCTTGGCCTCTACCTCAAGTCTCCATCCTCTTCGATCTCGACCGACAGGTCGAAACCTCAGGCATGAATCTCTTTGAGGGTCTCCGTTTGAGACATCCGCTTCATGTACTCAATAGTAACTTTCAGGCGAGTCTCGGCCGCCTTAATATCAGCCCTGTAATGGGCCACCATCTCTTCAGCATCATCCCTGGATTTTCTGACTCGGACCTCGTTATTTCGAGCTCCTTGCCAAGGGCATCGCGTTCAGCAATGGCCGAGCCCAGTTGAGCTTGGAGGTCCTCGATTCGCTGAGCCCGTGTATCGGCCTTCTCTTTCGCCACTCGGAGTTGGACCTCTACTAATGCCTGCTCCCGGTCAGTCTCCTTCTCTAAAGCCAGTCGGTCCATTTTTCCTTTCCAGACATCGGCCAAGGCCTGGACATCGTTCATTGTAGACCGTAGCTGGTCGATCCGATCAATCTTCTGATAGACCTGCGAGTTTTGGTCGTTAGTCACCATGGCTAAGTCGTCATTGCTAACTTCGAAAAATTTTACCTATTCCACCAAGTTGGCATGCTCCTTCTGAACCGCTTCCAACTCGGCCTGAAGACTCTTGAAGACACCCTCGTATTGCTCACTGAGAAGCTTATACGTGTCGCTCTTCTCGGCAAGATCCTTGGCCTCAACCTCAAGCTGGTTAACCTCGGCCCGGTACCAGAGTAAACTTTCATGATGAAGGACCGAAGCCTGCAAAAAGATAAAAAAAGAAGACGTGAGAAATATCAATAACTAAGTCATAAAATGGAAGAACGTAACGATGCCTTACCTGATTCAGTGCCTGCTGCGCTTCATTAAACAAGCACGACATATCCACCTCACTCATTTTCACCTGGTCTTGTTCGGTTACCAAGCACCGGAGGTAGCTCACCACTCCAACGGGGTCAGAAAGAACCCCGGCATCCTCCGAGACGGTGATGATTATTTACCTCTTACGGCTAGGATCCATGCTTGGGGCGTGGAACTGGTTGATCAACTTTGGGCTCAAATTCAGTCCATCGATTTCTGTAGATAGCTGCTTCCTCGGCACCTCCCGGTGATCCAACCCGATTAAATCTTCCAAAACGGCCGAGTCTACACCCTCGAAAAAAGAACGAAAGGGATCGTCCGCACCATGAGCCCCTTCGTTGGATCGCTCATTCACCGTTCGCGCCCCTTCGAGCATGTATTCGGTATAAGAAGGAGACCCTGAAATATCTATTACATTGGGTGCCTCCTTCGGGGCATGGCCGATATCCCGGGAAGTCTCGGCTCCGATCTCCTCATTGACCTCTTTAATCTGAAAGAGATCGGCCTCCTGAATCTCCTGTTCAATAGCCACTCACTCTTCGGGGGAGATCAGTTTACGGACCACAAATATATCATCCTCTTCGGGGTCAGCCCCGAGCCGATAAAGCGAGTCCGAGTCGGGTGCTCGAGATCCATAACTCTTCTTTGGCTTGAGGGTCAACCTTCTCCTTGGCTTCTTCTTATCCGAGCTCAGGGAAGTTGGAGCCTTTCTTTTCTCCTTCTCTCCCGCAGCATCCCTAAGACGAAGGGATCAACGTACAAGTCCTTATCCCCTACTGGAGGCCTAAGCTCAATGGTCTTAGGCAGGCCTGCAAAAAGAACAGAAAGAAAACGAGAATGTGATGCTAAAAGAGGAGCCTAATGTTACTTATCCGGGAAAGAGATCTTACCGTGATAACGAGCCTCCCAACACCCTTCGAGAGCTCGCGCCATGAGTTCTCCAAGTAAGGCATTTGCAAACAAATACCCTCCATCCACTCCTTGAGCCGAGGAATGGCGTTTGGGACTCGAGCAATAGGTGCACCACCGCAAATACTGGTAAGGAAAAAGGAGATGAACGCAAAATCGACATTTAAAGGAATGTTGTGCTTATGTGATACATTCCACTTCTCGGAGAAAGGCCTAAATTTGGCAAAAATCAAGTCTAAGGTCCTCACCCGAACGAAGCGTCCCTGCCAGCCGCGGTCCCGGTCCTCATTGATGCTTGAGAATGGGGCTTTGCTAGCCCACTGTACGAGCTTTATTAGTCCCCCTCAGAATATCCGTGGACTATACAGGCGGAGTAGATGATCGATGGTAAATTGACATGAGTCGATTTTGTCGAAGGAGGATTATGATCCTCCACAACGACGGGTGGATCTGACCGAGGCATACTTCATACCTCCTACAGAAGTATTGAATGACCGGATCCACTAGGCCCAGTGTGAAGGGGTAAGTGTAAACACTCAGATATCCCTCCACATGGGTAGTAATGGCTTCCTTGGGCCCGAGGATTACTATGTCCTTATCCGCCCAGCCGAAATCCTTTCGAACTGCAGGGAGGACTTCTTTGGTGATGGAGCAAATGTACCTAGATACCGCTTCGCATTGGCCTTGCACCGATGAGGGATTTTCAACCTTAAAATCATCCGCGATCGAGCACCCTCTGGGGACGACATTTTCAAGGAAGGCTCGGGAGTCAGTTCATCGGTATCCATGCTTAGAGTGGTTCTCTCGAGGATGACCACATCGGGTGTGGTCTCCTCGACTTCGATGGTCGGTTGCGCAGAAGAAAAAATAACTTTTTGGGGAACTGTTTTGGAAGTTTTTGCCATTATTATCTGGATAAAGTCTGAAAAATATGATGAAAGGTTGGATATGAAGAGTAAAAACTTTACTGAGAAAATCAAGTACGTTGGTTTGTGTAGAAAATGATTAAAGCATGCAATTTACTGAGAAATCTTGAATAACGGAGGTAAAAAAAGTTGGAGTGTGAAGAAAGGCAGTAATATCCTGAAGATTCGATGTTAGAAGCTTGGTCAAAAGGTAAAATATAAACGAAGGAGGGGAGTATTTATAAGGGCTTCGCGCCGTTTCGCGTCCAGGGATAGCCCGCTGATGGCTGACACGCGTTTGAAGTCATTATGACGTGACTGATGGTAGTTTCGGGACCATGACCCCTAATTTCGAATCCCAAAGGCCTCGGAGAGCATTACCAGATAATCGAGCACGGCCAATAAATGCCCGTGATATCCGTCACCAGCCGGATGTCATGGTGTAAATCTCGGCGTGTATCGACAGAGAACCGATGATTAGTTAAATGAAGATTTTTACCTTTTATGGAATTGTACTTAGGGTAAAACTCTTCTACTATATAGGGGGGGGGGGTCTGATTATTCATTAGGGATACTGTAACACGCACATCAAGGCAATATACTCTTATTTTTTCCGTTATTCAAAGTTATTATTTTTGTTCATCAAATCACTAGTAACGTGAGCCCGGGATCGAAAGCAGTCATTTCACTAAGCTGTTACTAAGTCCGGGATCACTACTCTTGATTGGTTTGAAAATTTATTACATCCTTTATATGTTTAATCTAACGTAATTTATCGTATGTATCGAATTAATCCACGTATCCTTAACACCACTCACAAATTTAATTGTTATATGTTTTCTAGGGTAAACAAGTTACTATAATAGTATATAATATACTGCAGTGATATACTATAATAATTTACAATATATTACAACAATATACTACTATCATTTATTGAACCATCTGGGTGCTATTATACAAAGCTAAAATCGTGATTATTGTTGGAATTTGGTTGCTAATAATTGAATAGTTGGAGCCACCTCAAATAGTTTCAGTAGCTAGTAGTGTTGTCACGACCCAAAAATCACACATGTCGTGATGGCGCCTATCCCGATATTAGGCAAGCCGACAACATCAATAACCCACAATGTCTTTTAAATGTGGAAAATATAATAATTAATTTAAGAGAAAACCTCACACATACTGATACAAATACACTCCCAAAACCTAGTGTCACTGAGTACATAAGAATTTATATATTACAAGTCTGGGAAACTCGGTCTATAATAATCCGAAACCAAATACAATAAACAAAAGGGTAGAGAGGGAGAGACAAGGTCTGCGAAACATAGCAGCTACCTCTGAATCTCTGAAAAATTAACTGTGTGAAATAATCAACACCCACTGTGTCCGGGATCACCTGGATCTGCACACGAAGTGTAGGGTGTAGTATAAGTACAATCAACTCAGCAAGTAACAATAATAAATAAGGAAATGTAAGTAGTGACGAGCTTCTCAGCTAAGTCCAAATACAGTACTTCCCAAAACCTGAGCATCTATACATTACAAGTCTGGGAAACCCGGTCTATAATAATTCGAGACCAAATACAATAAACAAAAGGGTAGTGAGGGAGAGACAAGGTCTGCGAAATATGGTAGCTACCTCTGAATCTCCGGAAAATCAACTGTGTGAAATAATCAACACCCACTGTGTCCGGGATCACCTAGATCTGCACACGAAGTGTAAGGTGTAGTATGAGTACAACCAAATCAGCAAATAATAATAACAAATAAAGAACTAAAAGTAGTGACGAGCTTCTCAACTAAGTCCAAATATAGTACTTTCCAACATATAAGGGTAAGAATGCTCTCAAGTTCAACATTTAAGATTTTACTGAAATTTCATAACAAGTTTGGCCGAAACAGAAAATAATGTTTTTCAGAAATATTCAAAATAATGATATATGACAACTGAAATGCAGCAAATAATGAAATCAATGCATCATCTCAGAGTAACAGTCACTCAATCCTCCCATTCACTCTTTCCTCACAGTCACTCATCACTCACACTCAGCACTCGCACTCAGTAGGTACCTGCGCTCACTGGGGGTGTGTACAGATTCCGGAGGGGATCCTTCAGCCCAAGCGTTGTATCAAGGGAATCATGGCATAAATCAATAAAACATGTTGCAGCCCGATCCATAAATATCCTCACAATTAGGCCCTCGGCCTCACTCAGTCATCAACCTCTCCAGTCTCTCAGGCTCTCAGAAATCATGATAATCATCCCAAAATTGATAATATGATGTTTTAATGAATAGCAATAGAGACTGAGATATGATATGAAATGAATAAACATGACTGAGTGTGAAATTACAATTTGAACATAAAATTCAACCACATAAATGACTCAGTGGGTACCAATAATAACAGCATATGTCTAAGCATGATTTTTAATACGAGTCTCAGCTCAATTTTCCCTAACACGTAGAGAATGTACGGATATCAATAGATAATTCAATTACATAGTTCCATAGAATTTGACCAAGTCACAATTTCTACGGTGCACGCCCACACGCCCGTAACCTAGCATGTGCGTCACCTCAAAACAAATCACATAACACATGATCCGGGGTTTCATACCCTCAGGACCAAATTTAAAACTGTTACTTACCTCAAACCGTGTAATTTCTTATTCCGCTATGCCTTTGCCTCATGCATTGGCCTCCAAACGCCTCGAATCTAGTCACAAATAATTCGATTCAGTCAATAAAAATTATAGGAATTAATTCCATATGAAAATACAATTTTTCCATAAAAATCTGAAATTTCATCCAAAACTCGCTCGTGGGGCCCACGTCTCGGAACCCGACAAAAGTTATAAAATATGAACGCCCATCCAACCACGAGTCCAACCATAGAAATTTCATCAAATTCCGAGATCAACTCGACCCTCAAATCTTTAATTTAAGTTTTCAACAAGCCCAATTCACCCATACATATCCCTTTTATCCTTAATAGATTTCATCCTTGGCTTTTAAGCCCCAATCTAGGTTATATGATTTAACATTTAATCATTATTAAGCTATTGAAGCACTAGAATCGCCAACCATCCTAGCAAGATTCAAAATTTCACTATTCATCTTCTTTTCCATTCAAGAATCCTAACTCACAATACCCATTTTAAGGACTAGCATAGTTCTTCAACCAATTGGTACTTTCTACTTAACAATACATTCCAAATACTTAATCCATAGTTGTATTTAAGTGTAGGGTGGAGAATTTACCTGTTGTAGCTCAAACCCTAACTCGAACTCTTTTGAATGATTCTTGAAGATTAGAAAAATCCCTATGAATTTCAATCCATGTAGATGTTAATACTACCAGTAACTAGTGTTAATCCATTATAAAAATATTATTTAACTCACCTTTGATATGTATTTGGGTTGAGGATGCCCCACCTTCTCTCTAGAACCCAAAACTTAGCCAAAAATATTATCTTTTTCTCTCTCCCCGAATCTCCCCTGTTTTATAGAAAATGAGCTGCGTAGGCTGGCTGCGTAGCCTACGCAGATTGGCTATGTAGCTTAACCCTCCCCTTTACTTCCATGCTGATTTTGCCTACGCAAGACTCGCATAGCTGTTCTGTCACCCTTTAGTAAATAGGTCATAACTTCTTGTATAAATTTCCAAATGACAAACGGTTTGATGCGTTGAAAACTAGACTCAAAGAGCTTTAATATGATAGGTTATACACCATATAACTCTTCATATCGTGAGAGTTATGCTCGCTTGAATTTAGATCTTATGCAAACTCACTTGAAACTTTATCCCATCATATAATTTTCAACTTGACTTAGCGTTAGGGCTCTTCTTAGACCCTAAACCATTTTTAATGCACCTCATACATATATTATCATGATCAATTGATATCATTTAAATTATCAGTCTTGTTCATACCCGAATTGATATAATTAGCACCCGCCAATCTTCTTAATGGCCTTAAAACACTTAGAAATATTTTCGGGGTGTTACATTCTCCCCCACTTAAGAACATTCATCCTCGAATGTTTACAAGTCATTATTAGGCACAATATTATTCTATTTTCACCTTCACCATATCTCTAATCGTTCTTGACTTCATATAGATCTTAGATATTCTTCCAACATTTCAAATTCATTAAGGCCCCAAAATTTGGCTAACTCCCAAATTTTTCAGAAATTTCGGTAGAGTGTCCTCTGCAATTGGCCTAACCACCTGCCAGATAATCACCAAAACTAGTCCTAACAACATATTCATGAACCAACGATGCAACATAACATTAAAAAAAATTCCAATCGTGGCCTCACGAGTAGTATACTACCAAAAAGGAACATCTTTAACATCAGCTATACAATTGATACATAATTCATAGAAGGTAACTCTTAGCATTTTCGTAGAACACAATATATAAATACATGACTATTAAATTAAATAACGGTACTTCTTCTTCATTTCCTCCTCGGCTTCCCAAGTGGCCTCTTCAACCTGTTGGTTTCGCCATAATACTTTCACGGAGGCAATTTCTTTATTTCTCAACTTTCAAACCTGTCGGTCTAAAATGGCCACCGGCTTCACATCATAAGTCAAATTACCGTCCAGCTGTACATTACTGAAATCCAAAATATGATACGGATTCCCAACATACTTTCGGAGTATGGACACATGGAACACCTGATAGACTAGGTGGAAATGCAAGTTCATAAGTCAGCTCTCCAATCTTCTTAAGTAATTCAAAAGGCCCAATATACTGAGGGCTCAACTTGCCCTTCTTCCCGAACCTCAACACACCCTTCATGGGTGAAATCTTTAGAAGAACCTTCTCCCCAACCATGTAAGCAACATCACGACCGTCAGCATAACTCTTCTGTCTATACTGCGTCATGTGAAGCCACTCCTGAATCAATTTAACCTTCTCCAAAGTATAAATTAGTACCCAATAATCTAGTCTCACCCGGCTCAAACCAACCCACCGAGACCGACATCATCTCCCATATAAAGCCTCATACGGAGCCATCTGAATGCTCGATTGGTAGCTGTTATTGTAAGCAAACTCTGTCAGTGGTAGAAATTGATCCCAAGAACCCCTAAAATCTATAACACAAGCGTGTAACTTATCTTCCAATATCTGAATAGTGCGCTCGGACTATCCGTCCATCTGAGGATGAAATGTTGTACTTAGTTGAACCTGTGTACCTAATTCTCGTTGTACTGCCCTCCAAAACTGTGATGTAAACTGCGTGCTAAGAGTCATTCCTAAACCTTCGAATCACTATTCCACCTTACCATGCACATACCCGGGGGTGATCCCACATCATCATATTCTATATAGGCCTGATAACACAACATAACTGAAAATCATTAATTTAACCTTAGCCCAAAAACCTTGGAGCCTCATTTATAACATCCAAAATTCTTTTCAAGACCCGAATCTCACATCCACACACTGTATAAGTCCGAACAAACTGTATCAAGTCATATCCATAACTCACGATGTGATCACATAATATATCACACAACTCGCATACTCGAAGCACCATTTCCGATATCGGTAATTACTCCAAACCAACCAAGTACTATATTAAACCCCACATCCCACAAAAACTCGTTCCAAAACTTTTCTACACTGTTGATAATAAAAGAAACACGTGGAATCTCATAACCCCTTATCAGATCAACAAGTCATGGAGTTATCTTGCCCCAACCAGAATCATAATCACTTTCTAAGTCGACTTTCAATGTCATCCTCCCAAATATACCATAATTAAACCCGATAGTACCCATTCTAGGTCCAATGACCATATATTATTAAACACAACTATCCCACAAACATGCCACACCAATCTAATCCAATCCGCAAACTGCGCAATCCGTGTGCCCAAAAATAGAAAAATGTTTCAAAGAAGAGAACCGTTTCACAAGTTCAACAAGCGCTTCTACAATCGACATGCTATGAGCTTACCATACATGGAAAAACCAAGACACTCGAATCTAATAACGGTAACCAGCTCTCCTAGAGCTCACATTAAGATCAACCCGTACGAATAACTCACGTGCTATCGTATCAATATATGGATCCGCACGGACAACTCACGCGTCAATAACATAATCTGCATGGCATGGTCGCAAGCCTCCAGTCCAAGCATATCATATAGGATCAACCAAATAAATACACATGTCTATGATAAATTAAATAAAATTCACATGCTCTTGGACTGGTATAAATAACACGCCATAGAGTAGGCCTGTGCAAAGTGCGCTATCACAAATCAAATTGGCAAGTGAATGCAGAAATAGTAACTACCAGTTTATTCAAGGAATTAACCTCTCTGAAACCTCAATTATAGCCCAGATGGTTCTCAACAAAGGTACAAATACGAGAAACGTCATACTTTAAGCTTAACCGTCAACTCAAGGCATATCATAGTCTAAACACGTTCCCGAGTCTGAATACTTTCCCCGATGCCCGCACATGGGCTCAAACCTTACATATATATATACGCACTCGTAGCGCATAGTCATCACAAAGGCAACTAGTGCCTCCACTGAGTTAAAATAAAATACTCACCTCAAACAGGCCGCAAACCTGAAACAATATGCTTCTCAGAACCCTAGTCTCCACTTTCATAAAACACAGGAATCGCCGTGACTGGTCCCAACTCCAGCACTCGAATGACTAACACATCTTTCACACATGATCATCCCATGAGGAATACTTCCACATTTTCTCCCGTGCCACATAGCAATAATTGGAATATCAACAGTCTATTAACCATATGAATATCACAATACTGATGACAACCGAAAGTCAAAACACAATACCCCTTTTGAAATGCCCACCCTTCTCAGGGATTACTGAGTAGTTATAATATCCGTCTAAACATCTGAAATTGACCATTCTGTCCATAATTTATGGTTTTGCTTTACAGAATGAACTACCACCTTGTACATGTAAGTCTTAATCTCGCACAACATACTACATCTATTATGCCCTCATGTGACAAGCACGAGAATCTCCTTATTAACTCCGAGTCACAAGCATATTACATACCCGATCAATTAAAAACAATCCATTTCCTCTCATCCATGAGGAATTCACAATGCACAATATGTCTCCCACACCGGTAGAAATATCTAGTTCAAACCATGGTAGAAACCATCAAGAACACTTTCAAATCCATTTGCACAAACCAAGCTATCAAAACTGAATTCCTCTAACTCGACCAATCCACGCAGGTCACCAAACCCAAGAATATTGCCACCAAAATATCTGTAAAGTCTCACCACATCATAATTACCCCAAAAGAACCGAACATATCATTACCATACTCGTCTAGCCTACTACCCAGTTGTCCTATTTTTCTTTGAGTTTCTTCTGAATTACCCTCAAGTTGACACTTTTCCTTGTCAGAACACTACGATCCTTACCCAAAGCTCACTATATTCTTCTTAAGCATCTCCATAAATACCACAATAGAGACACCCACTCTTAAGGACCTTATGTGAATTTAAAATTATTTCTCTTTCCTTTCTTATACTGAAATGTAGAATCCATTGTCAAACAGAATTATTGCACGTCCTGATACTATCCAGTGTAAGTAACTGATTCTAGTGATATACAAATTCAAAAAATTTTCAATTGCCACATATACATTTTGAATCCATTAGAGCCCTCTCGAGAGTCATCCACTCTATTCAAATCTAATTTGCTCCACCCAAACGGGCCGAAAGACACGTGTTCCTTTAGCACACTCAACATTCAAAGAAGTAACCTTGCCTTAACACAGCCAATTAAATTCATAATTCGTGCGCACTACATCCTTCAAAATAACAACTTAATCATTCCATAATTTATATATTTTCATAAAGTACAATGTAACCCGTATCTAGGAATTTCCTTACCCGAGTCATCCTCGATCTCCACCTCTGCAAGTCATAACTAACCCACAACTATGCCTCAGACCCAAACTAAAATTTAACATATATCTATGAAATTGAATTGTCAATAGCAGGCTCCCCCACTTGACTCAAAGCCATACAACAAAACACTCCATAACACACAATACCATACTTTATTACTGCCATAATACCACAGTCAGTTCAACGAAAATTCTTCTCAAGCTTATGCAACACTCACCATAAAATACCCCAATCATTCGCTAAGTTCACATTTATTCTCATGACAGTCACGTCAACTTTCTCAACAAGATTCAAATTTAAATCTCAACAGATATGCCTAGCTGGTAGAAAAGAAACTCTCCACTCAACATTATAAGGAACATACCTACGTAGATTACTCCACAGGAGATAACCCACCTGCTTAGCCTCAAATTGACATATAGCTATACCCTTTCGCAACCACAATTACCACGGAATCACTTAATATTTCTGAGTTTGAACTCATCAACACGACATGAAGATCTACTTCGCTCCACAATTAAACATCATGACAGATCCCTCGATGGACTCACAACTCAAGACTGTACGTCACATCAAAACAGGAATCAAGTACCCAATAGCAAACTTTTGAGTCATAAGTAAACTTTATTTGTCTCATTCAATCCATCTGAACACATCCCGCATTCCCAACATACTTATCATATAGTCATTCAACCGCTCATCGAATCACAAATTCCATTCATAGAATACTATCGAATGCATAAGTCCAATTGCACTAGTTCTCACAATCAAAACTACCGAGCATAAGCCGCGGTCTAACTCTGGCCTCAAGTCCTCCAAATTGGCCCATCAACAAAACAAGAATACTCATCTCGAACCTCGTTCATGGAATCACAAGCCAGCGATACACAGCTAATACTGAGCGCTCACATGCGCACACGAATACGTGGAAGGAATTCAAAGAATTATGTTTCAACCTGGATCAATTCCGCACGATAGAATACTAGAAAGTGAAATTTTCCTAAGGGTTCGGCAGCCTCTCGAAGATAAGTACAGACGACTCTGTACCGATTCGCAAGACTCTACTAAACTTGCTCATGACTCATGAGACCTATGTAACCTAGGCTCTGATACCAACTTATCACGACCCAAAAATCACACCTGTCGTGATGGCGCCTATCCTGATACTAGGCAAGCCGACAACATCAATAACCCACAATTTCTTTTAAATGCAAAAAATATAATAATTAATTTAAGAAAAAACCCCACACATACTGATATAAATACACTCCCAAAATCTGGTGTCACTGAGTACATAAGAATTTATATATTACAAGTCTGGGAAACTCGGTCTATAATAATCTGAAACCAAATACAATAAACAAAAGGGTAGAGAGGGAGAGACAAGGTCTGCGAAACATAGCAGCTACCTTTGAATCTCCAAAAAATCAACTGTGTGAAATAATCAACACCCACTGTGTCCGGGATCACCTGGATCTGCACACGAAGTGCAGGGTGTAGTATAAGTACAATCAACTCAGCAAGTAACAATAATAAATAAGGAAATGTAAGTAGTGACGAGCTTCTCAGCTAAGTGCAAATACAGTACTTCCCAACATAAAATGGTAGGCATGCTCTCAAGTTTAATATTTAAGATTTCACTGAAATTTCATAACAATTTTGGAGTAAACAAAAAATAATATTTTTTTAAAATTTTAAAATAATGATATATGACAGCTGAAATGCAGCAAATAATGAAATCAATGCATCCTCTCAGAGAAACAGTCACTCAGTCCTCTCATTCACTCCAACCTCATAGTCACTCTTTCCTCAAAGTCACTCATTCCTCACATTCACTCATCACTCGACACTCGTACTCAGTAGGTACATGCGCTCACTGGGGGAGTGTACAGACTCCGGAGGGGCTCCTTCAGCCCAAGCGCTATATCAAGCCAATCATGGCATAAATCAATAAAACATGTTGCGGCGTGCGGCCCGATCCACAAATATCCTCACAATTAGGCACTCGGCCTCACTCTCTCCAGTCTCTCGGGCTCTCAGAAATCATGATAATCAGCCCAAAATTGATAATATGATATTTTAATAAATACAAATAGAAATACAGTGAATACAACCAATGAAATATACTGAACATAACAATAATAATATGTTTTAGGAATAACTAAAATAATATTAATACAAATATATTTGAATATACTGAATACAAAATAGTGAATACAATAAATACAAACATTGAATCTAATGAATGCAACAGTAAAAAACAAATATTGAAACAAACTAAATACAACATTTATATACAACTGAATACATGCAGTAGGTTAATTACAACTGAAAAAATTCCTATCAATGACGGTCAAATCAAAACCTCGAACTATATCAGAAAAAAATTGACTGAATCTCTGCAGATTGTGTTATGTTGAAGTTGAATATACAATTCTCTATTTTTTGTGTTTAGCATCTGAAAAATCATTCTAATTAATTGGGTTGATAATGCGCGTGTTAGAATTGATTTTGTTGAGTTATATTAGGAGTGTATCAAGCTAATTGATCTTCTTTCCATTATTAGACAGCTGTACAGACCTATTTTTAAGGTGATTATCATTATTGTATTTATGAATACATGGCGCAAATACATGTGAATACAGTCGCGTACAACTGCAACCCTCTATTTTTTAGGCAACTTTTGCTACTGTATTCAATGAATATAGTAACAAGAATACAACGAATACACTACTATAACAACTGAATAGTAGCTATAAGAAATAATTATGTATAAAAAGTTAATAACTACTAAACAATAGTGATTTTTAAAAATTTCTCTTAAAAATATTAGATGGGCTAGTCACTTCGTGGACCGGCTCTTAGAGTTTAGCCAACTTTATAAATGTACTAGTAAAGTAGCCACCGATTCATTTAAATTAGATAAACTTGACGTTTTTGCTCCAACTAAAGCACTAAACAATTCCAGTAATCTTACTGGAGTTCCTAGTTTTTTCGGGTAGACTCCAGCATATTTTACTGGAATTTAAAAATGTTTGCTAGATTATTCATGGGGTTCAAACCTTTATAAGTTCAAAACCTAACAATAATTCATGGAGTTCAAACCTTCTATAAGAGTATAAGAGTGTAATTTTCTTGAAGTTTTGAAAACCCAACAATGAATGATCCATAAAGTTTAACCATTTATAAATTCAAACTACCATTTATCTGTCTTAAACGTCTCACATAATGAGGGATGTAGGGGAACTATCATGTAAAAGTTTTGGGAGTTACCAAGGAAGCTTTGAGCTCATGTTGGTTATGGTTTTTCAGTTTGCTAAAAGAAGTCTTTATACCACAATCTAATAGGTCCATCAGTTGAAAGGAAAATAAAAATAGGATCACTTACTAAATAACTGATAAAAAAGAAATAATCGGCGAAACTTTCTGCTAAAAACTGACTAGCCAGTAGTTTGTGCTTTCACTTAAATCTGGAGAATGGCGTAGGGAGCAACATGATGGAGACGAGAAAATTTATTAGATGTGATAAATATAGAAGGAAACAAGACTACTAGACTGACTCAGGAAGAGTCGAGGGAAATACTGAAAGATGCCCTTGAGTCAATGAAAATACTCGAGAAGATTCCTCGTCCATATGACTACACTAGTTAATATACTCGCGCTTCGCGTGGTTATAAAGATTCATGTTTAAATTTATTAAACCCTCCTTTTTATGATAATGTTATGTTTATAAGCAACATACTTTGAGTTAATTCATAAATTCGAACTTAGAGCAGATACTACTATATATATTTGTAAGTTACAGGAGCTTTTTAACTTTTTTTCTATAATTAAGAAAGTTGAGTATTAAAATATATAGAACTCAAATAATACCAAAGTTACATTAAAGGAACTCAGCTTTTTACCGGGGTTTATAATGATTTGTTAAAAGTATATGTTTTTTAAGAAAGATCACTAACACTAGTTATCACATGTTCAACAAAACCAAGCACCCAATTCTTTTGATTATTTTTCCGAAAACCAAATGCTTTCAATCTAGATGGAGGTTTTAGTAGTTGTGATAAAACTCTAAAGGGTTGTTTCCTTTAGCCATTTCCATAAGCATATTCCTACTTCCTGTTGCGCTATTTGTGGCATCATATATTCCGTCATGCACCCAAAATAGTATAGTTGTTTTATAAATTAGAAAAATCGATGCTCCATAAAAAACTAGATAAAACTTAATTATGTGGCCACCTTTTTTACGGCCATGCTATTATTAAGAATAGGAAAGATTTTTTGGGGAAGTGTGAAACTAAATTCTTTTTTAATCTATATGAAGCATTCACTCATGTAGCTATCCTTCTTGCTCATCATAGAAGCAACTAAGTTGTAAAAGATAAATATATAGACAAAAGTTTTATGCCCCATAACCAAGTTTTCCATGAAAAAGAAGGTTGAATGACATATAATGCGATTTAGTATCATCTAAGAGAAAGAAAACGAATGAAGGAAGAAAGAAAACATCATACCAACAACACATGACTACGTACTATATATGTTATTGCCTGTAGTGTCTTCCTCTCAACGACTCTACGTACTATATATCTTGTTTTCATCTTATCATTTTCTTCGATCCTCAGAGTTGAGAAGATTAATATAATTACTTTGCACTCTTCTCCAGTTTTCAACTGGCCACCAC